>JBAMCK010000456.1:0-85000 GCA_037075185.1 Drosophila pseudotalamancana
TATTGCTCAATTACACATATGTACATACATACACATATACTTATATACACATACATATATATGCATATGTATATAAGTATATGTGCATGTATGTACATATATTTTTCAAATTATCAATTTTTTTGACCAAGTGCGTAATTTCACTTAAGGTTTGAGTTTTATTGATTTTCGGCAAGTAATTATATGACAATTAGTTAGCATTTTTGTGTTCACGCAGCGTTTTGTTCTCTTTGCTTTTGTCCAGTTTCAAGCCGTGCATAACCTTGACATTCGGTTTTTATACAAATTTATGTGCATGCCAATTGGTATGTGCGTATGTTTATAAATGTGGTGCGAGAGAGCGTGCAGCCACTGCTTACACACAATCCAATTGGATTGGGCCTTTAATGGCATTGAGCGTTTGGTCTGGAAGCTTCTAATTTGATTTTTTAATCAACTTCAAAATGTAATATACATATACAGTAGTATATGCATATACATATATACATATCGAATGCGATTAATTGCCTGTCACATTTCTGTGAAGTCATTCACATGCCAAATTCGGCATTTCTTCTTTTTGTTTTTGTTTTAAGCTGAGAGCAGTTTGATTTTAAAAATGTTGATCATTTATTAATTGATAAAGAGCTACACAAAGCAGCAACAAAATCACATTATGATAATGTGTGCGGCTAATGTATGTCTGCCGTGACGTCACTGTCGCATTACTCACACGAGTCTCGTGTGATAAACAAAATGTACAAAATATTTTAAACAAGTTTATGCACGCTTGCGGCTTGAAGAGAGCGAGAGAAACAGATAGAGGAGTTGGAATAAGTGGGCGAAGGGGTGATGAGCGGGTGGTGGCATTGAAGTTCAAGGCACTTCGCAGAAAAAAATAAAACAAATTATATGTGAAGCGCTGAGAGCGCGAGAGAGATCAGCACACTCCCTCACACACACACACATAGCCATGTATAGATGTTGCGTTGGTATCTGCTCTGAAAAATACACATGTGCGTTGCAATTTCACCACAAGACAAAAACAACAGAACAAGCAATAGATAACCGAAAAACAACAACAGAAACCACTAGCAAATTTTTAAATTAGCATATACACATATACATCATCGTTAGTCAGCAGAAAATTTGAAACGCGCCATGACTCACGACGGGTCACGGCACGACACGGCACTACATGATACGACACGATACGATACGATACGACACGGCACGAACGTGCTTGCACTTGGCCTCGCATATGACAGTTACGCATAGACACGATCGATTGGTATCGCAAATTGTTTATCTTTACCTACAGTAATATACAAACAGACACATCCAAACACACGTATGTATGTATCTACATTGTATGTACGTATTCATATAAAGATAACTATTTATTGTGTATGTACATACATACATATGTATAAACATGTGTACGTACTTTTATCTATTGTGTGCAAAAGTTGACCTTGCCTTTTATTAGCTCATTAAAAGCAGCCTCAATGCCCCCTTTTGCCGGCTTCCATGGACTAATCGCATTGTCAAATGACGACGCAAAAAAAAAAAGAAACGATTGTGACCTAAAGAAGTTTCTCGCATTTGTGTTGAAATACAAAGTATCAAAGTATTTTCACTTATCTAAGATCTATTGACGAAAGTTGAGTTGAGAACTGGAAGTTCAATTAAACACAATTTTCTCAAGTATCTCGAGATGCAAATAAATGAAATCAAGCTAAGTTTCTCGAATTTTGGATGCTCTGCATGAGTGCTTTTAGGGATATTCTCAGAGATCCAAAAAATATTCAACGTGCTGAAATACACCCACAGAGTGTTTTTAAGCATTTATTTTTAAACATATTTGATGCGAGCGATTTATTTACTTAAAAATAGAATAAAAACCTATTTAAAAGTTAAGATCAATAAATTAATCTGAAGTCTGTCTTCCTCATGGAGAGAACAACGGGATGAACATTCTCGAGAGTTTTGAAATAACTATTACCAAATTTGACGAAATAAAGATAAGAACAAAAATATCACACTCGATATACGGACTCTAAGAATAGAATTAAAGTAAAAACGTGCTCAAGTATAATTTTAACTAGAATATATCTTGTTTCAACGCGTTGATCTCACAGAGTTTGCGACCTACTCAATAAAATATTGAGTAAGGATATTCGGTTGAAATGTGATAATCGATACTGATTTTTAGATTAGGTTTCAGATTGTTTATACACATACAAAGTTCTTGTAAATACATGAGTATACATATGCATGTATGTATATACAAACAATAAGTATTGTGCGCTTGCTAAAGGGTATCTGTAAGTTGCACGGTGTTCTTTTATCTTCAAGATGCAATAAAAAAGAGGTTAGATAAAATGTATAAAACTTTATATGGTCCCAAAGGGGTTCTTAAGATATATATGTAAATATACTGAGTTTATATATATATGTATCTAGGGTATATTTAACACACTCCGTAAGGGGATAAAAAGTGTATTCAGTTATCTAAGCGCATTTGGTTTTGTTGTTAAAAATGCTATCTGCCTTGTTTGTTTGCCTTTTAGTTCAGAGGGACATACTGAACGCCCTCTGAGGTCTATTAATCATCACTTTAATCGTATATCCATTATACCCAACTATCAGTTAGAAATGTGCCCTAGCTCGTAGACTGAACCGAACCCTGGAATTTTTTCTCTAATTGGTTGTCGGGCCCAGCAAATGAAAAATGTTCAATTGTTTCGATAATTTGTAATGTTGTTTGTTGTTCTTAGTTATGTATAACAGAACAGTATTTGATAGGATATCTATTTAACTAATTCATAAGATAATATCGCAAACATTTAATTATTTAATGAGCCTACTACATTATTTTTACATAGTTCAAAATTATTTTTGATAGCTTAAATATATATATATATATATATATTTTTACACAATGTATTTGAATATAAAGTATATATACAAATATGTTGATTATACTTTGGTTATATATTAATTAATTATTTTTTACTTATATTTCAAGAATTTATATACTTATATGAATTTTCTAGTTCTTTTAAATACTATGTATACCACAGAGCTAAATCTTGGAATTCAGTTATTTCTTTAAGCACGGTCTCAAATCTCTTAATCTTATATATCATAATATCATGTGGGATTCTGTGCTTAATTGACAATAAAAAAATCTCTAATGGGTTCTATTATCATCATTATTATAATTATCATTTTCATTACGATCATCATCATAATGATAAAATTGTTTTGCAATGCATTTTAAAGTACGTCATTCCAAGTGCCGATGTTTGATTTGAAGTGCTTTAATTATTTGCACGCTTTCTTAATTCAAGAGAGAATCAACTTATATTTACAATTTCAAAATACTCTCAGGTTCTTATATCCTGTAATACTTTAAATAACGAAAGTTCTACCATATAGCATATATGTAAATGCTATGCAATAAAAGTAAATCCATTCAAACTTAAATTATGATACTTTTTCTCTCTTTAATTTCTAGAACGTTTTAATTAACGAAAATTCTAGCATTGAGTTCTATTCGAAATATAAAAAAATAATGCTATGAAATATAGAACTATATCCAATTGCCTATTACAGGGTATACAGTAGTTGAAACACTTTCATTATATCGCCTGGCTACGCATTCCTAATGAAAACCTGTTCAAATACAAAATGTTAAGAAGTTTTGTATAAAATATCATTTAAAGTTTGTTGTCACTTGCATTTGCACAAGTGCTTTAAAAATGTACGCATATCAATTTCGATTCTTGTAGCTATTAATAACACTATGCAACAAAATAATGAGTACAAAAAAAAAAGGAGGAAAATTATTAAGATTAACACTCGGGTTAACATATGTGGTTGTCATTTTAAATGTATTCTGTTTTTGCATTCACTGACCAAAATTTTCGCATAGAAACAAAAAAAGCAGAACGTAAACAAAATTAATTTGCAGATAGCTTAATATAATATATATACATATATATATATATATAAATATATATACCGATAATAAATCTAATTATTGGCCAAGAAAATACAATCTGGTTTCCATCTTTAGTCCCGTCCACTTGAGTCTTGTGAAATATGCGCTCTTCACATTTATTTTTATTTTTATTTTTACAAGACTTCAAAGTGCTTTCAAATCAGCTCAAATCCGTAATATCAGTTAATAATTGTATATACGATCAATATTTGGTCGCAAATAAATTTGGATATCTAGCTTTCGGGTTTATTAATATGCATAGCCAGAGGTTTATGAACTTTGCGCTGATGATAAGTCTGTGAGTCAGTCACACAAGCAGTCAGGTTAATTAATTAGACCATCAATCAGGTTGCCTCGCAGTCAATTGCCCAAACAGTCAGTCAATCATTCTGGCAATGAATTGGTCTATCAAGCAAACAGTTAGTTAATCAATTGGTAAAACAATCAGCTAATCAATTGGTTAGAAACTCATTTAATCAATCCATTAAATTATTGACTTAGTCAATAAGTTCGTCAGTCAGTCAATCTGACAATCAGCTGGATAATCAGTCACACAGTTATTTAATTAACTGCTTGGTCAATTATTCTTTTAGTCCCTTAATCAGGTAGTCGCTAATTCAATCAGTCAATCAATTAATATTACAGGCAATCAGTCAGTTGGTCTAGGAGTCAATCAATCAGACGGTCAGTCATTTAATAAATCAGACAGTTGTGAATTAATTAAAAAGTCGCTTGATTAATAAATTCTCAATCAGTCAACTGTTCAGGCGGTCAGTCAGTCAGTCAGTCAGTCAGTCGATCAGTCGGAGAGTCAATCAAAAGAAACATTCCTAAATATATGTATGTTTTTTGTATGGCAGCAATACTAATCGAGAATTTGTCGAAGTGACAGCTGCCAAATGCAGAGACGCATATTCACAAAAAATGTATACAAACATTACCCTATATATAACAGACATATGTATGTACATACATATATGCATATATGTATATGACTGACTAGCTGTGTGTGTGTGCGTGTGTGTATTCACAGACGACTTATCTATGCACACCCTCCGCTCTCTCAACGGGCTCTTAAATTTCTATTACGTCGCAATTGTTTTACTTTACTTGGCTTTGCCTTTGCCTTTGCCTTTGACTTTACTTTTATATTGTTGTTGCTTTTTCTTGTCGGCCGCCTCATAATTTGATTCCTTCCTTCTTTTACGTAAATTTCTATTACGTCGCAATTGCTTTACTTTTCCTTACTGTTGCTTATTGTAGATCTTTACTTAATTTGATTCTTTCCTTCTTCTTCTGCTCCTGTTTTTTTTTTTTTTATTATTATTTTTTTGTTTAATTTTCATACATTCGTAATTTTGCCCGTTTTATGAGTCGCATTCGTAATCTGTCGTAATCTTTTGTGCCGTGCAATTATTTCAAGTGCAACGACTGCAATTTCCTATTGCCTATTTGAAAAATCGTTTGTTTACATTTCGTGGCATGTAAACCTTATGTATACAATATATACGTATATTTAAATATATATACATTTATGTATGTATATACATACATATGTATTGCATCCATATTTAGATCGGTAAATACTTGTATCTGTGTGTTTCTCTAGGTAGACTTTGTATGTTTTCTATTTCATTTGTCTACATTGCATGACCCTGAAAGTTTGCTATTGTTGTTTTTGTCGTTGTTGCATGCTTCTATTGCTTCTTTCCGCATTTGATTCGCGACTTGTGTTTATTACGCATACGCCACAAGGGCTATTTCAATTGATTGAAACTGTGGACAGCCAGCTGTGCTGTAATTGTTACTCATCGTCCTCTTTATCCCGACGATTATCATCGCAACTTTTCACACACAAACAAACGCACGCGCACACCTCCATTTGGCTTAAACCGCACGTGTTTATCTATCCACCTATCAAAATTGTTTTTTTTTTTATTCATTTTGTTTGTAAAAATTGTAAAAAATTGTAAAAAATGTACAACCAAATCATGTAACTCCATACGTTTATAACCTGCTTCACCAATTTAGTTTTTAAATGTATTTTTGTTTTTATCAGCTATCCTGTAATTAAAAAGTAAAGATTCGCTTTGATTTAAGCACTAAATTAAAATTCCAAATCCTTTTAAATACTACCTTAAAATTTAGGCAGTTTAGAGTAATTTTTAATTTATTTTCTTGGACTGCAACTGAGAGATCTTTTACATTCTACGCGAAGCGTTAGCAAACTTTTATGACCAACGTTAGTTTTTTTATCCATTTTTTGAAGGGTATTAGAAGCAATGCAAAAACAAATTAACGAAAAAAATTCAAAAACAAATTAACGAAACTCAAGCCGTAAAAACGGTGAATCATGCGCTCCCTCTCTCGCTCTCTCTCTTTCTTTCTCTCTCTCTTGTTCTCCTCTCTCGTTCTTTCTGTCTAAATTGAGCCGTTTTTAACACACACACACAGCTAATGACTTTGCTAAATTTTAGGGTTTCGTCTTGCTCAATTGCCGGCAAAGCAAATTGCGTTGGTCAGTTAACTAGCCAAAGATGTAGATAAATGTATATAAATATGTATATACTCTACGTATATGTATATTTATATGTATATAGATATTAGTATATATGTGTATTGTATAATTGATTAACTGGTACAACACAGCTTGCATAACTAATTGACTCGATGAGTGGACGTCGAGCTGTGTAAAACAATTAACGGTTTCGCTTACAGCCGTAACTCTTATCTAAACGGCTGCACCCAGAACTATCCGCAATATCTATATGCAAATGTGTAATGCGAAAAAAATTAGACATTTGTAAAGTTTTTGCTTTGAAATATCTCAAAACGTTGTCACTTTTTTTTCGGAAAACCCACAAAGAAGTATCTTTAAATTTTAATAGACCTGGTCACAAATGTTTATTGCCAATCTGAGATTTCACTACATACATATATGTATACATATAAATATACATCATATACATAGACTTTAATATTTAATAAATACTCCACTCGGCTACCTAATCAGAAGGAAATGGAAAAAAAATTTCTTGATTGACAGGTTCTCAATTTTTCAAGCACTTCAAATGATAACTTTATTATTCGAGGGTTTTTTCTATACACTTGATGAGAGTATTATTATGATGTCATAGCATATGTAACACGAGGTACTATATGTATATATAAATGATATAGCTGGAACTAGTAGCAACAGCTCATATATCAGAATTCACCAAATGGAAATACTATATTGTGTAGCTAAATAGATCTAAAATTAAGAGCTTCAATGGGAAACTGTTTTTGTTTGATAAAACATCTCGTCTATATTTCAAACTTTTCTGATTATCTTGAAAACCTTTATAAAATTTATTGTAAAAAATTAAACAATTACCTACTTCTCCATTTGTCAATCTTGATATGGATATGGTTCGAACTCTTGCAGAAGAGTATTTGGTGTTCGTTGTATTGAAAATAATTTGTTGCTTTTTTTTCTCGTTGATTCTAATTTTATAGTTTTTTTATTATCAAATTCACATCGTTTATTTTTTGGTAGATTAGCAGATTATCTAATTTACAGTTACTACAATTTGTGAAATTTGATTTACAATTATTATTTAACTTGTTTACAATCAAATTTTTCTTCTATAGTCATATATATTGCAATTTTTATATCAGGACAGTGTTTCATGTCCTCCATGTTTCGCATTATCTCTTAATTTTTATTTAAGAGGATTCCTTTGAGTATTTCGTGTTCTTTTATTCCCTTTTTTTTTTTTATTCTTTTCCTAATGCCTTGTGTATCATAATATTTCTTAATAAATAATGATTATTTTCTTACTTACTTCCTTTAACGTGACAGTCACTCCATTGACTATTCCACTTAGCTTCATGTGTCATGTCCTCCGTGGTCACATGATTATTGTTTATAATTGTAAAATACTCTCATTCGTTTATTTCTCTCGCTATCGTCAATGCTAATGGGGTATGACTATCTTCGCTTGTTGCTTTTGTACATGAGTGAAATTTGTTGTTAAGTTTAGCTACAGCTGCGGTTAATCCAGAACCACATAATTATTCGACTCCAATCTTATATAGAAATTCAGTTAATCCATAATGTGCCCGATTGTACAAATGCAATCTGACAGCTGTTCAACTGTGTGCTCCACGAATCGTAAACCAATCGTCGATGTTTCAGATGCCTTAACAAAGAACCCAACAGTTTATAATTTAGTTTATTCTTTAATCTTCAACCACAAATAAATGCACTCCCTTTTACATCCTTTAAAAATAGTTAGTTATGTAAGTAATTAATATAATAAATACTTGTAAGCAATAATATGTAGCCTTTTGTTTTGCCTTCAAGTACATTCATAGATCTATTTTAAAACGATTTTATGTTTATTATTTTTGTGAGGGCGGCACGAAAAGATGACAACTGTCTCCTTCATTTATCTAGGAACTAATGTTCATGTTAATCTAATTATTCATGTTGCTTAGTAAATGTAACAGATAATTTTACCGAGCAATATTTACCATAAAGATTTTTATGGTTTGTGTTGCACTTGATAAATATTTGACAAAAGGATAGTCAAGTATAACAAGAACTTTTTTACCAGTAAATATTTACCATGCAAATTAGCATGTGATAAATATTTGTCTTATTTACCATGAACATGTTTGACTGAAATATGTTCATGTTAATTTCTAAATGTAGCTCTTAAGTTTATCTAACCAGCAAATATTTGACATGAGGACTTCATTGTCAGCAGTCCGCCTGATAAGAAAGTAAAACATATTCAAAAAATTAATCAGTCCATGGCTAATACTTATTTATATGTAGCTACCGGGAAAAAGTTATGGTCTATCGAATTACGAAACCGTCTAATTATAATCTTTATATTCTAATAAATCAAAATGTTGGCCAAAACGCAATCTATAATAAACAATATATAAATAAAAACAAAAAAAAAAAACGAAAGAAAAATTAATAATAAGAAAAATATTTTTATTTGCGACTGGCTTTAAATATGCATAATAAATTACATAGTCCAAATAATTATAATGGCAATCAAAGAGTTTGAAGTGGCTCTCAAAAATCGACCGACCACTTCATCCATTCCCCTGCTCCACCGTGTCCGACCTCCGCTCCTGCACAGATATGAGTGCTCCACAAAACCACTTCCCTACGCACAGTGGTATGAACTCATATGTTCTTCTCAAATTATGTGAAAGAAAGGATTTTACTTAAGATATATAAAAATTATTCACATTGAATAAAAGAATCGACAAAGATATTGTTTTTACAATAAAATATGGTAGCTTGATCATAAAAGGTAAATCAGATAGGTTATGTATAAAATTCAACCAACTTTATCCAATCATATTCTTTAAATATAAGTGTATTTATATTCAAAGATATTATACCCTAAGTTATAGTGTAGTCTGGATAATCGTTTAGAAATGAAAAGATTTCTATTGTATTATTCATTATACAATATATATTTTTTATTCGTACGATATTTTAATCGAGTTTGTCCATCATTTTTACCACTGTAAAAACCACTTTCCCAGATTTATCAATGAGCTATTGTTGTTGTTGTTATTGTTATTGTTGTTGGCGTCGTCATCAGCCACGGCGGTACGATCGATCAATCGATCGATGGATCGATGGATCGCTCGCCTGCTTTGCTATACGATACGAAGCGATTGTCCGAGCGTTCACATCCGCCGCATAAGTAACCGGAGTCTGGCCGGGGGTATATTTAGTCGTCGTTTGGCCGTGAAGCGATCAAGTTCTAGTTGGACCGTGCCTTGTGGGAAAACATTATTACACGACAAAGTGTATCCTTAGTATTATTTTAAAGTGCAACTATCTTAAGAACTTGAGGTATATTTAAAATACAATATTTTCTTTTCGGCTTCTATTTTTTTTGTTGGTTTTTTATTTTACAAAAATTGTTGAAATTTGTGAAAGTGATCTTTAAATTTGTTTAATTTCTGGATTCGGTATTATATTGTGCATATATATATATATATATATATATATATATGTATTTTATAATATTATGCTTTGATCGAACTCTGTTACGACGATTCAAATTACAATGCAATATTATTTTATTCATAAAACTAGATGATAATCATCTATAATCAAACGCAGGCATTACGAAATACGTTTGACTAATGAATCAAATCAAATCGTTGCATCTAGAGTGTAGACTCAAACAATTTTGTTTACATTGTATATATATATATATATTGTATAATTATACATATATACGTAAAGCTTGAGCAGGTTAAAAAATGTGTTTCAAGTTTTTGTTTATATACAAACTCACTGCGCGGCTATCATTAAAAAAAAAAACGTATTGCAATCGATTGAGGATTTTCAGAGAATTGTACTCCGACTTATGTCTGAAGCTTAGATCTTGCAAAATCTATTCGAAATAAATTTGATAGCTATAGATATACATAGTTTTCAGCGTGATGCTAATCGTGTCATTATTTCAGTTTCAAGCTCGATGTGAACTTGGTTAAAAGGCGATATATGTATTAAGCTTTTATAGAAATATTTATCGAAAATTAAATTATTCTTGGAATAGATCTTACGCTCTCCGAAATAACATATTTAAACTTGTTTTAGATTTTTTTTTATGTTTTATTTTTGTGTCATTGAAATTTGTAATTTATAATTGTTGTCACAGTCGAGCGAGTTTTAATTTCCTAATAACTGTGATTACACAATATTACGAATATATCTCGATTCGGTATTTGGGTTTCGGTTTCAGTTTCAATTATAGTTGTCTCGTTGTATTTCCTGAATGCAGCGACTAGTTAATTACAGTTATATTTATACCCTAACAATGGTTATTGAAAAGTAAATCATGTAATTTGTAACGTTTCTTAGGAGAAAAAGAAGGGAAACCATTTTTTTCTACATAAATTTTATTCTGTTTGCCAGATCAGAGAAGGATATGTCGAGCTAAAGAAAGATTTAATTCTTACCACTATATTAGTTTCTTTTCTTCTATTAAGTCTTCAATCTGTGTTTATAAATCGAAAATGTTTCACATTTTCCTAATGAACTCTTTTACTACTACAATGAACTTAAGATACCCTATTACTACAAATATCTTGAATTGAATCATTAAAATATCCGTTTGATTTATAAATTTCCATCTATAGATGTTACTTATCTGTTGTATCTCGACTCTTAGCAAAGAGTTAAAATTTGCAACAGCGTCTTCGATGTAGAAAGTATATATAAAGTATATATATGTAATGCAACAAATCAAATTACTGTATAATTTTGTTAGGACATAAAAAACTATGTAATTCCTTATAACTCATAAATAAAATCCTTGGTCATTAACAGCAAAAAGTACTTTATATTTATACATCCTATACAGTATATACTTTTATATTAATATACATATAGATATATATTTTTTGTTAGGGTATTTAATCTTCTTCACCGTCAAGCAAATCTCTTTATCTTTCTCTATAATTCAAGACAAAATACAAATTGTGGCCATAAATAAATAAATAAAAAATAGTTATATAATTTGATGTGTACAATTTATAAGTACTATAACAACTATAACAAATACCTATCAACTGTTATAATTTGTCTTATCAATAAGTTGATTAATATTATTTATTTTTGTTTCTATTTTTTACAAACGTTGTTGCTTAGGGTATTATTCTGGTATTATCGATTTCCTATTTATTTTGGGCTCATCAATTTATTATTCGAATTGTAAATTTTGTGCACTTTATTATTATGATTATAGAAATACATCTAATCGCGACCAGACAAATATTTTTATTAGTAAAAATTAATCTTCCGATATGTAAAAAAAAGTTTAAAATAGCGTAGATTGACAAAGGGTGAAAATAAATTGATATATATATATATATATATATTAAGATATATATTTATATAGATATTGTTTTTGAAGATGATATATTTTTATATCTATTTCCGTATTATGAATTTTTTTTTTTTTTATTATCTTACCCTTCTATGCAATTCTCATAGTATGTAATAATGTATTTATAGAACTAAGGTTAAGTGAGAGATATTTTTAACTGTTGCTCTGCCGTGGTTTTTCCCTTTAACATATACTATCTAAACCTTATCTGGCCGATTAGCTATATGACCATTTATGAAGCTCTTGAATGAGATTTATTTGAATGTATTTGATTTGAAACTAGAAACTTGAATTGTTTCTTCTTTCTGTGGCACTTGACCAGTAAATTATTTATATACTATTCACCTATAAACTGTATACTGCAGATACGGATACAGTTAGGATGGAGGAGTAGCTGATCAATTGCAAGTCAATTGAAAGAAGAGTCAAATTTAATTCAGAAATTCAAAATTCCAAAGATATTCTAATGTGACAAACTCTACATTATACATTTGTTTTCTACTTCCCCTCTCTTTCTCTCTCTCCCTTTTTATCTATCCTTTCCTCTTTTTCTCTCCCTCTCCCTTTTTATCTATTTACTTCATCTGTCTCTTTCTCTCCGTTTGTTTTGGTTTCGATAATACCTGATATCACTTTCTCTCTCTCTCTTTTTAATCGCTTACAGCAATGGGCCTATTGAGCGAGGGCAATCCACTCTCCTGGGAGGAGACCAAAAAACTGGCAGATCATGTACGCGAGCATGGAATCAACCAGTTCATTCATCTATATCACAGACTGAAGGATCGCCAGGGGGATATACTTAAATGGGGCGATGAGGTGGAATATATAATAGTGAAGTTCGATGACGATCAGAAATTGGCCCGCGTTTCGCTCAAGGCGCAGGATCTGCTGAACAAGCTCAATGAAAAGGAGCTGGCCGATCCTAATGGTGTCAAGTCTTTGTGGCGTCCCGAATATGGCGCCTATATGATCGAGGGCACACCAGGCAAACCCTTTGGCGGTCTAATGGCTCACTTTAATCTGGTCGAGGCCAATATGCGCTATCGCCGTGAAGAGGTTACCGAGCTGCTGGCCAGCGATGAGTGTGTGATGTCCATAACAAACTTTCCGCGTCTTGGTGCGCCAAATTTCACGTATCCCGTGCATCTGCCACGACCCGAGGATCCACTTAGCTCGGCTCGTTCTCTCTACTTTCCCGACGAGGCCATCTTTCCGGGTCATCCACGCTTCAAGACCCTCACACGCAACATCCGAATGAGACGCGGCGAAAAGGTTTCCATTAAACTAAAGGGTAACCGATCCTTAATTATATATCCCATGTCAAATCCATTGCTAATCAATCAATTTCCTTCTGCAGTCTTCAAGGATGTGAATACAAAGCTACCCGTGGAGGGTGCACCGCCTGGCGAACCGGATGTTGTGCTTCTGGATGCCATGGGCTTTGGCATGGGCTGTTGTTGCCTCCAGTTGACCTTCCAGGCATGCAACATAACCGAAGCGCGTCGCTTGTACGACCAATTGGCACCACTTTGCCCCATTATGTTGGCTCTGACCGCCGCCTCGCCGGTTTATCGAGGCTATTTAACCGAATCGGATTGCCGATGGAATGTGATTAGCTCCTCGGTGGATTGTCGCACGCCGGAAGAGCGCGGCCTGGAGCCCCTTAACGATAGCAAATTTCGTATTGCCAAATCGCGTTACGATTCCATCGATTCATATTTGTCGCCGGAGGGTGCCAAATATAATGATGTGAAGCTCACCTACGATGAGGATGTTTACAAACGTTTGGTCGAGGGCGGAATTGATCATCTGTTGGCGCAGCATGTGGCCCATTTGTTTATCCGGGATACCGTTTCGCTATTTAGCGAGAAGGTCCATCAGAATGATCAGGAGGATACGGATCATTTTGAGAATATACAATCGACAAATTGGCAAACGATGCGATTCAAGCCGCCTCCTCCAAATAGTTCAATTGGATGGCGCGTCGAGTTTCGTCCGTGCGAGGCGCAAATCTCCGATTTTGAGAATGCAGCGATTGTCTGCTTTGTGGTGCTCTTGACCCGTGTCATTCTGTCCTATCAACTCAATTTCCTGACGCCCATCAGCAAGGTCGACGAGAATATGCAGACGGCCCAAAAGCGTGATGCGTGCCGCAAGGAGAAATTCTGGTTTCGTAAATCGTCCAAATCAACGGAACAGCGCGCCGCCTGTGTCCAAATAAATGGCACATCGGGCGCCACAAATGGCACCAACAATTTGGCCAACAATGAGAACCTATTCAATGGCACTGCCAAACTGAATGGCCATGGCAATGGAGTCAATGGCAATGCCAACAACAACGGCACCAATGGCACCCATATTCAAAATGGTGGAGCCGACAGCGATCATACCGATACGGATGATGAGGAGAACGAACTGTTCCAGTTGCTTACCATCAATGAGATCTTTAATGGCAAGGTAAGTGGCTAACAAACTATACCATACTATATAAAATTGAGTGCTTAAGTTAGGTATACCTAAAAAAATCTGGTATTTGAGCAAACCTTTATTCACCTCTTAATGTTAGGCAGATTAATGAATTACCTTCTTAGCCATAATTTAATGCATTAGATTGCTGAACTCTCTGGTTAGCTTAACACATTCGGTTAAAGTAATTTAACAATACAAATTTCTATTGCAAATTACAAATTCTTGTTAACATGTAAAAGCGAGTGCTCTAATTCTTAGCATCTACAAGCTAAATGGTGTCCTCTGCTGTTATTTAAAAGTTCTGTAATTCTTAGCATCCACAAATCAAATGGCATCTTCTGCTGTTATGTTAAAGTTCTGTAATTCTTGGCATCCACAAGTCAAATGATGTCTTCTGCTGTAATGTTACAGTTTTGCAATTCTTAGCAGTCACAATACAAACGGTGTCTTTTGCTGTAATGTTATCATAACAGTGCTGTAAAGGGCTGTAAAATAAAGAGGACTTAGTACACATTTTGTTTAAATAAAGTCACCTCTATTTTAACATCTTAGAACATGTTTAGACTAATAATTTCTTATAATTTGCTTATGTCATTGCAGCCCGGTGTATTCCCTGGCCTGGTGCCACTAATACGCAGTTATCTGCAGTCCATGGAGGTTGACACGGATACGCACTGCACCATTGAACAGTATCTGCGCTTCATACAGAAGCGTGCCGCTGGCGAGCTGATCACAACAGCCACATGGATACGTGAGCAGGTGCTCAGCCATCCGGACTACAAGTAAGTGTTATTGATGCACAAAAATATTAACTTCATGCACATCATTTTGATAGTTCGATAGATTCATCAAATTCTGATTTCGAATTTATGTATAGTCTATGTTATACTATTTTACATTTCTGTTATTCACCAATCAATCATAATTCCATGCCAGACTTATGTATGGTTTATGTAATGTTATTTTGTCTTTACGTTATTATAGAAAAGATTCGGTGGTCAGCGATCGCATTAACTATGATCTGTTAAAGTGCATTCAGCGCATACAGGAGGGCAAGCATGTGGAGCCGGCGCTTCTTGGCCAGGGCAATCATTCCAAGACGAAAGATTTCATTCCGCCCGCACTTCAGAAACAGCTGGCCAAAACGGGCTGCTGTGAGGATAAATGATCGCGTTGACTCACAAATACACACACTCACACTCACACACACACCCAATAGCAAGCACGTACACACACACAACTAACAACATGAATAAGAACAACAGCAACACCAACTAAAAACGAAGATGAAAAACAAAGCAAAGAAAGCAAATCAACTTAACATATTCATACATATATGTGTATATATACATATATATATATATATATATATATATATATATATATATATGCATATGTATGTATTTGTATGAATATGAATTTTTATATATGTATATATGTATATATATATATATATATATATAAATATATATGTGTAAAACATATATGTATTGTGTGACAAATGCTCGCTGAAGCTGGAACGGATTAGCTTAATATGTGGCTGAACCCAGCTGTGGTGCGAAAGAGGGAGACGGGAAGAGAGTGAGAAGGAAGGAAACGCGTGCGTCGCACTTGCGCAGATTCACCCCGCCCGTTGGTCTTGTGACTGTGTAGGGTGGTGGATGGGGGATGGGGGATGGGGGACATTTATCAATATTCATATATTTTTGTAGCATGATTCTAACAGACCACAAATCCAGAGAGATAGCGAGAGAGATAGAGAGAGATAAAAAGAGTATGAGCGAGCGAGAGAGGCATTGCTTAAGTGAGGATCGAAAAGGCGGATATGCTGTTCAAGAAGCAAAATTTTGCTTGAGCAGCTCCGCCGGCAAGTGGGCGTGGTGTTACATTAACAACAATTATGTTCAATAATATTAACCTTATTCTTTTTTTTTTTTATAATTTTCTTTAACCCTTTTTCGCATATATATGTACATATATATATGTATATGTATGTTTTGTATTATTATTACTACGATTATGTTAGCCGCAAGTTAACCGGTTTGGTGCCACATGCCACATGCCACATGCCCCACAATGTGCAGTTCGTAAAATCTCAACTAAGTGCCGTTCCACATGACGCAATAAAAAAAATAATAATTAATATATATCTAACGGAATAGTTCAAAGTCAACCAAGTTGTTTTTTTTTTTATATATAATATATATACACATATATATGTATATATATTGTATTATTTTGTTTGGTTTTTTTTTTAAATAATTTTTTACAAACTGTGGCCTAATGTTATTAAATTTATATATGTATATGTATATGGATAAAAAGAAGAAAGATTAAGAGAGAAACTTGTGCTATTATAATTTATTACTATATAAGTGTATCACGAACACTATTATTATAAATAATATAATTATACTATTATAAATATATGAGAAATATTATTAATGCAGTTTTTGCGACCGCAAGCCAAGAAAATAAACAGAAAACTATTGTTGAAACTTAATTTGTTGTGCCCTTTATAAGCAAAAAAAAAAAAAACAAACAATAATAAAAAACAATAACAAACAACAAAAAAATAATAATAATTATTAAAAAGAAAAAAGCAAAAGTTGTTCTCTAACAAACTTTACATATTGTACTTATGAATGAAAAAATCAAATTTATATACATATATTTATAACTGTTTTGCAAAGCCATTTTGTACGGTGCATAGATATATAAATGTATATCTATATAACATACAAATCATACATACATATATGCATGTTCTGTTTCGATCGAACATTATGAAAATTTGGCTTTTGAATGAAAACGATTTCATATTCACAAAATGTAATTCTTAGGACTTATGGTATAGTAAAAAGACAGAAATGTAGTAAAAAAAAAAATTATTTGGGTTATGGTGCAAAGTTAGGGAAATGATGAAAATGATGATGATGAAGTTCTTATGGTAGACTAGCGTTAATAGAGAAATCAAAGAGTGGGGTGCGATCAAAAGGAACGTGCCACTATGCCAAACACCTATACATACATATTAAATTGACTTGATTAACAATTCTTAAATTTCACTTCACATACAAAATAATTATATACACACACACATGCACAGAAATATATTACAAAAAAAAAAAATAAAATAAATATATATATATATGTTTTCAAATTGAGAAACAATAAAAAAAAGGAATGTACAATATTTTTAGCCAATTTAAATGAAATGTACAGCACTTAAAAATTGTATTGCACATGGCATGGTGAGCACAGCATTTAAGTTAATATATTATTATTAAAAAAAAAAATGTATTTCGTTTCGTGTTGATTTTATTTTGCCTACCTGCCCATGAGCGCAAACAGTATTTTGATAATACCAAGTGCATATTATTATCTACATATGTATACCAATTACTAAATGCAAATAAAAAAAAAAAAAAACAAAAAACAGTTTGCAATTACATTATATTGTTTTATTCACATTTCTTTGATTGGGGATCAGCGTACAGATTTAAATTTGTAGCTTTTAACGTAAGTGCGTACGCATTTTGCGTTTGCGTTGCTCAATTATGCGCTTTACATTGCGCTGTTAGTGTTAACAGACTCTGTTCATTTTACGTACGGCTAGATACGTAGTTTTATTCGTTTTGTTTACATCGAGCCACATTAAAATTCAATTTTCATATACATTTTTATTTTTTTATTTTTGGCAGACAACGTGCGCTTAAATGTTACATTGCAATGCTGGCATCTGTGAATCATAGCATTTATAATTGTCCGAGTGTTGTGTATGTGTTTGCATTTCCACATGTTTGAGTGCAGTTTTATTGGTCAAGACAATTGATTGAATAATGAAATCGACTGTAAATAACACCTTGTGAATTTTTGGATTGTAAGCTACAGTATGCATTAAAAAAAAATGTAATTGCAATTTGTATTGAGCGTAGCTAAAGAATCTGTTAGCGTTCATGCGTCATTGCAATAATGCAATTCATTTTGTGATTCACATTCCGCTTTCCGAGCAAAACAAACACGAAAAAATACCGTTACATTGTAAGTCGCTGTGAGAGGGTGTGTGAGTGTATGTGCTTTTGGGTGGAGTACAAGTGTATACATACATACACACATACCTCTGCACGTATTGAATGTATTTACATGGGAAGCTCTGTTGAGTCCTTTTGCTCAGCAGCCGCATTGACGCCTCACATATGTGTGGCGCGTGCTTGTGTGAGTGTATGTCCCGCTCTTGCAAACACAAATTGAGAGCATAAGCAATAAGCTGGGCAGCCATAGCATTTGGTATAAAGGCAGGCATATGCCAATAAATTAAAACAGGATAAAATTAACGAATAACGCATTGCAACAAATTTGTGCTCGTTCGTTGGGCAACAGGCTGAGTGTTGCGTTGGACTTGACACATGTCTGTTGCAAAGTTAACGGGTCGCCATCACCCTTCGACAGCAGCAGGGACAACAACAAGTGATAAATAAACGTATACTGTAGGCAAACTTGCATTTGTAAATAAGACATGCATGTACAAGTGTACACATGTATTACTGACAAATAAAGAATACGCCCAAGGCGATAGCCATAAAGTGTTGCATACAAAAAAGACTCCTCTGCAACGCCCGTTAACGGCAAAAGCAACAACAACAATAGCAGCAGACAGTGTTGCCAAGTGTCACAAAGTGTAACAATAAGTCGAATAAACGTAACGTCCTTGGTAACGGCAAACGTCAAAACTAGAACAGGCATAAAAAGAACAATAGGTAGAGGGAAAACGACAGCAAAGACGCGCAAAGCGCAAACAGCGTTAAAAAAACCAAGGTGTGCTGAAAAAATATGGGTAAGTGGGTTGTTTAACATTTGACAAAATTTGCATGCATGTGTGTATGTATGTATATGTGGATGCAAGCAAGCTACATGCGCTTGTGTCTGTGTGTGTGTGTGCAATGGAGAGTGTAGTGCTTGCAGGTGACAATGGTCACAGACGCAATTGACAGTTGAATGGGTTAGATACAAAACGCCGAGAGCGCCAGAGTATGAGTGTATGTGTAAGAGAGTGAGAGATAGTAATGACGCGCGTGAGCGCCATCCGTTGAGAGCGCGAGAGCGACTAGTGGTATGTCCTGTTATTTTTCTGTTGTTGTTTTTGCTTTTGCTTTTTTAAAGGTTTCTCTGTGTTTGTGTGTGTGTGTGAGAGGAGAATACTATGTAAGCTAGGCAGGCTTAAAAGGACACAGCAAATGTACACACACAATATGAAAATTGCATTTTTCCTGTGCACTGTTTTAATTTCTTTGGTTTGAAAGCGCTTTTGTCTTGCTTTTTTTGTAGCTTGTTTTCTTTCCTTAATTTTTTTTTGTGTTTTTGGGTTTTTTTTCTGTCGCCTGTAGGCGGCGTTCGTTTTATGCGCTCGTGCCTTGCGCTCTATATGTATGTGTGTGTTTATAAGCTAAGCCAAAGCGTCCGTTAGATATTTCGGCCCTCGGCAGTGAACTTTTTAGCGCCTGGCTGCCAGGAAGGGCCGCAAGCACAACCAAAAGTCCAGGCGCTTGCAACGTGCCCAACTTGAAGTACAATTCGCTGCGGTTAGTTCCTGTCTATGTGTGTGTGGTGGGGTGTGGGTGCGGGTGCGCGTGCTTGTCACGCCCCTTGGCATTTATTGTGATTGCAAAGATATTAAACAAGAGGACACTTTTTGGTCGCATGTTTTATTGCAGCGGCAGCAGCGCCAACATCCCCCACAACAGCAGCAGCGGCAACAGCAACAACACCTGCAGCAGCAGCAGCAGCAACTGACGTAGTTGGCGGCAGCAGCGGCGGAGGCATCGACATTGGCAACGGCATCGAAATGCTCAAAGCCCTGTACGATTTCCAAGCGGTTTATCCGAAAACGATCAGCTTCGATGAGGGTGAATACTTTATACTCTATCAGACGTCCGCCCGGCAGCGGAACTGGTGGCAGGTGGTTAGCATGAAGGGCAACATTGGCTTTGTGCCATCCAATTACGTAATGAAGATTAAGGTGAAGTGATGAAGATTATTCGAGTGCTTGAATCTGTATGTAATGAGCTATTGTTCTCTTATATCTTGGCAGGTGGAACATGATTTTCTCATCAGCTTTCTCAACTCGTCAATTGAGTCGCTGGAGAAGTGCACTGAGCCAGAGATAAACGGCATCATGTCCAAGGACGAGCTGCTTGACAGGCTGCGCGAGAAGAAACACACCATGGAGCGACTCTATGCGGTTAGATGAACAGTCAATTATATATATACATACCTATGTATATATAATATAGATACAATCGATAGTCAAATTGTTTCCATTCTTATTTAACCCTGCAGGAAAACTTGGACCGTGATGGTGATTCATCTTTATCCTATTCGCACAGCTACAGCGACAAACAGCAGCTTAGCGGCAGCCATAGCTATTCGCACCGGCACTCGCACACGCATCCGCACCAACAGAAGTCCCAACAGAACAGTCCGCCTGCCACGCAACGTCTGGACATGAGCAAGAAGAGCATGTCCAGTCCGACGGTGGGCGTGAGTGTGCAACAGCAATCGATGCCCGAATCGAACAGCATGGGCAGCATGCAGCTGCAGAGCAGCAGCTGCACCATACAGACGCCACAACAGCAGCAACAACAGCAACAGCCATTGCCGGCGCCTCCACTGGTGGCAAGCACATCCGCCGCAGCAGCTGCCGCTGCCGCTGCCGCCGCCGCTGCTGCTGCCACTACACAAGCACAAAAGGTGTCCGCGTCTGTTTCGGATGTGGCGCAGGACAACAGCATCACCTCAGAGCCATCGGAGACAACAACAACGACAACGACCACTAGCGAGGACGTGGTGACCACATACAAGGAGACCAGCCAGCTGAGTGGCAGCAATGGTATCACGTCAACAGCTGCCAAAGCCGCTGCTGCCGCCAACGCTGCCGCAAAGGCTGCTACAACAACAGGAGGAGGCGGAGAAGGAACGGCGACTGCCGAGCGTAAGTCGCAAAATGGCAGCAGCCCTGGCACTACTGCCACCCACGACGAGCAGCTCAGCCTTAGTCTCAGCCAGGGTGTGGACAGTGCGCCCGACAAGTCCGAGGCAAGCGACGACGGCTGCAATGGTTGCGGCGACAATAGCCAAGCCCTGGACGATAGCATCGAAACTCCTTCGCTTTCGCATCGCCTGGGCGCCAGTCTGAATGCAAGCCCCACTGGCAGCTTGGGCAATGGGCGCGGCCAGCTGAAAGTGGAGTCATCCGATGTTTACCAGATTGTGGATGCATTGCGTCGCAATACGAATCTCAGCTTTGATTTGTCCTGCGAAGCGTTGCGCGTGGTGCTTACCAGCTTGGAGCAGCTGTACAATGGCGCCATTAATCCCTATCTGGAGGCAGTCGCCGTGCACGTCACCGGCAAGGTGACCACACCCAAAGAGCTCCTGGGCATCACGCATGACTCCAAGCGCCTGCAATATCTGTTCGCCCAGCTGGCGGACTGCAAGAACGATACGGAGCAACGAACCTGGATGCTCTACGAGGACGAGGAGGATATTATACAGTTTCTCGAGGAGCTCGTTGAAATACTGGTGAGCCAAAGAGAGACTGAATGGTCGCAGTTCATTCAAATAAAACGCTTCAGTCTTTAACTGGCTTTATTATGAGTCGATAAATCGATTTGTACATCTCAGGGACTGAAAGATAATTGATTTGTGCTTTGCCAAAGTCGATAATTCTCTTTTTGAAGTGTTGTTACATTACGTATATCTTTGATATATAAATAACAACAGTAATATAATAGCTATTGATTGACACGCAAACAAAAGAAGTTCTCGATTATGTCGATAAATATCGATTTTACCGTTTCGTTATTTTGCTTATATCTCAGAGATTATTATGATTAAACGGTAGTTTGTAATTGTTTGTTTTGCCAAAATCAATAATTATCGATGAAGCGCATTCTTTTGACATATATACCTACAAAGAGAGTTACATTAGATGTATGAATTTCTTTTATAGTTTGTTATATTACAGTAAACTTCTAAGCAGAGATTGTAGATTATTATTATTGCAGATGTCATTAAAATATTGAATGCCGGCTATTTATAATTGAATTACCCTTCTTGTAAATGCAGAATAATGCCGATGAGAACATTAGCTGCTATGAGATGTCGTGCGATCAGTATCAGATGTTCATCAACCTGGTTCAATACTATCAGATGGAGACACGTTGGTCCATCAAACAACTCTTGCTTAAGACTTTCACTGCTGCCTGTCATTTGGATCACATCATTGTGGACATTCTGCTAACCTCGGTGCTGCCGTTGGAGATCGTAAGTGTTTGCGATAATCATCTAAAATGCGGTTTATAACTAAATTGCTTTCAATGTTTCGATTAGGTGGAGGATATGAAGACGCACTTTGCCAATTTGGATCGGTTTAAGCAGCTCGTTAAAATGTTAACCATTATTTTCTCGCTGGGCCAACCTATGCCGGTTAATCATCAGGGTAAGTTGTGTTACCGAAAATATAGTTATACATATATATAAATATATCATAATGAATAGGTATCTGATTTTCTGCATATGTACTTGTGACTTACTTCTTTTAGTAATGCGGATTGTATATTCTTTTTGTTTTATAGAGTCTGTTAGTTACGTATTTTTATAATATGAAATACAAAAAAATACAACAAATAGTAAAGATAGTGTCTACTATTTATATTTGTAGCCTAGTCTACAAAGTTCTGGTTTCATTTATCTAAAATTATGTTTGAATTATAATTGTAATTTTTACGTTTGTAATATATGTAATTATACAACTAATTTTGAGCACTAAATATTTTATTCATTATAAGCTTCTTGTTGAACTTTTGTTCACTTTTTTATCTAGTTATGTTTGCATTTTAATTTGCATAGACAATAAAGCTTCGTCTCGCAAAGTTGAAACATTTCATTTGTAGCCTGGTTTTTTGTCGAGTTAAATTTAAAATAAAAAAAAAATTTGTTTAATTTTAAAAGTGAGTTTGTGTTTGATTAAGAATGGAATGAAATGAAATAAAATAATTTTTATTAGAGCGCGCTTTTAGAATGAATCCTTCCGTAAACATTAAAGATGCTACGGCTACGGAAGGTAGAGGAGCTAAAGAAGAAGCTCAAGTGGCCGAAGATGGAAAACATATTAAGAGACCCAGACACCAGTTCGGACACTGTCGACACCAACGGGGACCAGAGGAGCGAATTTTTCTCAGAGGTCGAGCTGGATTAGATCACAAATTTATAAACAAACGAGAGTGAAAAAAGAGATATAGGGTTTTTTGATTGTGGATTGAAGATGTGCTCTTGTGCCGGCCGAACTTCCACTATAAGACATGACAGAGACAAATATGTTAAGAAATAAATAAAACAACCGCGATCACAAAAATTCCTAATTATATTTTATTGAAAATGTGATTGATTTGATGATATTCTAAACTAATATTTAAAATTCGTTTTGCAGATTATTTGGGCGTGCACTTTGCCAGCTTTCTGCTAGAAATTGTGGAGGGCAATAATCCGGAGCTGCTTGTGGATATGGTAATTGCTCTAATATTGGCCTTCAATCAACAATTCAGTGAATCTACGGTCAATGTCATCATTGAGGCCATGCAGAATCTGCCGACGGCCAAGGTGTTTACGGAGAAGCTGTTGCTATTGCTCAATCGGGAGGGTAAGCCAAATAATTACTCCAATATCTTCCATATATATATACACAGCATAAATTTTTATTTTGCGATAGATGATCCGACACGGCTGTTGAAGCATCATAATGAACATATGAATACGGTGCTGCGTATGTTTATTGACATATTTAGCCATACGGATACGGCCGGAATGTTTTATACAAACGATATTAAGGTGCTAATTGATATTGTGGTGCGACAGCTCTCGGATTTGGATGCGGGCAGCGCGGTAAGTATATTGCAATTATATACCAGCTATATGATAATAGTCCTATTTCAAAATATCTGTTTTGGCAGACACGTCCGTGTTATTTGGAGCTGTGCCGCCGCATCTTGCGCAACACTAACTATCAGGAGCATCAGCATCGGAAGCACGATCTAATGAAGATCTTTACGCGCATCTTTTGCGAGGAGACCGAATGCAGCGCTTCCGATCAGCAGCTGGTCCGTGAGATAGCCAACGAATTTCCCCAGTTGTTTAAGGCATAAGCCGGACAAACAACAACAACAACAACAACAACCTAAACACAAAGAAAAAAAGAAGAAACACTTTCCTATAAAACAAATAAAATTATGTAAAGCGTTGCTAGTGAGGCTACCAAAGTGGGCCAATAACATTTTTCAATTTGAAATTCATATAGTTTACAAAACTGATCTATAAATTTTAACACTGCATTTCACAACTGGCAACAAAATATTTATTATATAGTTAATTTAGAGACTAAGTTTCGATTCAGCAAATCGGTTTAGTTCGATGGCATTTTGTAGGGTATCATATGAGGCAGCCAACTAGTTGCATATAAAAATGAATATGTTGCAACCAATGTAGAGTTAAAAGAGACGCTCTAGTATATCACGATTATTATTATATAAACATTTATATTGTAAGTCAAACATTAAAAACGAAGCCAAATCTAAAACATTTAACATAATGTTTGGATGTTAATGAAAATATTGATGATTTGCATTATGATTATAATTATGATTATGATTATGAAATGCAGGCATTTTGTTCAGTTTTTACCAAATACATATACATATATATATAAATATAATTATATATACACATACATACATACATATTATGTATTTTTTAGAGATTAACAACAAAATTTATAGAACGATCGCAAGACAAATTTTACATCAAAATTTATAGTTAAATAAAAACAAGAGGCGTATAATTGATAATTGAAATGTTTAGCAAAAAAATTATATAAAAAAAAGGATATATATATAGTATATATATATATATAAAATCAGAAATTGAATTAAAAAAAAGATTATAAAACTCACTATAAAAATTATATTCAAGCAAAAAATGATATTGAAAAATGTTAATTGCAATCAATAAATAATATGGTAAATGATATTTAATCGAATCGAATCAAATCGGAGGACGAAAGCCAATGTTAAATTTGTTTATATAATCTATGAGAAACAAATCCGAATATGCTAAATCGACGACTGTTGAGAAATGAGAACATAATTAAATTTATATAATTAAAATACTATATAGAAAATTATACAAATTTGTTGAGAAATAATGAAACACACACAAACACACACACTTAAACTTATCGCTATTCCCCTCTCTCTCTCTCTTTCTCTTTTTCTCTCACTCTTCTCTCTCTCTCTCTTAATCTATATATAACACTGTTCTCTCTCTCTCTCTTAGTGAAAAGCACTTTGGCCAAGTGAAATTTTAAATGTTTTTTTAAATATCAATTTGTTAATTTGTAAGAAATTTTTAAATTGGTAACAATAAAAAAAAACTATTAAGTTTATTGTTAAACAAAAACGAAACAAAATAAACACATTGTTGAATTGAATTAAGTAACAGAAATGTACAAAATGAAAAACAATTATTAACAGAGCGATAAACGAAGGAAAGAACATGAACTAAATGCAATTAATAAGCCGCACATTTAAATCAAATATACAAAACTTAAAAAAAAAGAAACAAAATAAGAAATTCATAATCAAAACAAGATAAAAAATTTGAATTCAAATTTTGCAAAAACTCTTTCGATTTGAATAACAATTCCACAACAGCAACAATATTTGAAATGAACATTAAACTCAACAACAACAACAAAAACAATTAGCAAACATTTTACAACTTTGTTAAGTTGCTCATTTTTAACCAAAGAGAACACACGAATATTAAATATTAAATAAAAGAAAGCAAGAAAAAGAAGAATAAAAACAAAAAGAAAAAAAGACAATTCAGAAGCAACGCAGCAAAAGGCATTGAAAATGTAACAAACAATGAAATTGCAATAATTGTAAAGAGTAACAAAATATAATATAATTAAAAATAAAAACTTAAACACAATTTTATTTGTACAATGTTTTTTCTTTTTGTTTTCAAGGAATCTGATGAATAACTTTATATAGCTTATGTTAAGGTTAAGAGAGCTTGAGATTAATTTTTGATGAAATAGTGGTTCGATCTGTCTGATTAGGATAAATATACTTAACACTTAAGTGACTTGTTTGTCTGACTAAAAACAGAAATACAACACTACATTATGTCGATTATACAGATCAGAAGTATATAGATTATAATGGTTTTCTACGTTAAATCAAGGGTTAACCATTAGTAGCAAAGTTTCCAATTTAGTTATGAATGGCTTGCCATATCTATGAGAATATTTATTGGTTCCTAGGTCAAAATTAAACAAGTTTGTATGCTTTTTCGCTTGCTCAACACATTAATTAAAGTTTATTTTGCATTATTTACGAGTATAGGCTTGATAAATATGTTTATAGATTATTAATTATAGGTACCGAACATGGTCGCGGGTTTATCGGATATTATGTAAGTATATTATCATATGTGCTTCTTGTATGTTGTCTTTATAGGCATGGCATACGTAATTATACAAATTGGTAAATAAGTTGAATAAGTATATATAGCATATACATTTATATAAATAAATATGTATATATACATATATATATTAGTATATATATATATATATATATATATATAGTATTGATTGCGAGTGATAATAATACAAATCGAATTTTGACAAGAGGACAATCTGTTGACAATACGATCCCAAACAACAGCAACATTTAACATCGGTATAGGACCATTAATATAAATATATAAATAGTGTGTATATAATATGCAAATATTGATTAACGTATTTCCATTTTGGACTGCTAAACAAATGGCTACCACCGTGGGTCACCTCTGGGTTGTGGATTTTTCCTTTTTCCAAAATTTTCCATTGCGCAGATTCACATTTTCCTTGCTAGTAGGGGAGTCTAGAAGTAAACAGAAATCAAACTGTGTAAGCAACTATTACTGTATCTATTTGTAACTCTCAGCCATTGTCACTTCTGCTCACCTTGTGGTACGGCAACAGGGTATGCCCGACGTACCAGCCGGTACGTCCGACACGACGTCGTCTCCAGCGGAGAGGCAACTGCCGGTCGTTTGGGCCACAAGTGAAGGCTTTTATAGCAATGTTTGGGCCGGAGGTCTCAGTTGCGTTCGTTCAACGCAATTTTACGCCCAGATGCCCATCTAATCTAATTCATTTATTTAGTACTTGTCCAACACTGGAGCCAACATATTGTTCATTGCACTTTAATTCGATTTTGATTGGAAGTCCTCGCTTATCGCACTTGTGCACACGGCCTAGGTACATAAGCCGACTAGGCCAACCGCCTATGTATACACATCTACATATGTATATCCTTGACGTCACATTATATACAAGTATGTATACATATTATGTACTTGTGCATTTTCTTAAATGCTTGTTCAATCGAAAGTAGTTACAACTGCGAGTATTCAACTGGAATTAAGGTCCTTAGACCTTTAGGTATTTAATTTCTATGTACAACAATATGTATATAAGTCTATATAGATATGTATATTTAATATACATAGAATCTACTTACTTCACAGATATAATCTAATCTATAATCATGCCATAATTTTTTTTTATTACATTTGAATTACATTTTCTCGAATTTGAGTTTTTTTTTTATAAATAAGTGTTCAATAAATAAACGTGCATCTACATTTTATTATTTAAGTTAGTGGAAAAATTGTTGTTCAAAGCTAAAGGTGAACCTTACGGTTGTACCTATTATTTTCATCATGAGTTTATATATAAACATATATGACTGTATATAGTTTATATATATATATATACAGTCCAAAAATTCCTAACATAACAGATACGAGTGTATATAAAGATTATAAAATATATATATCTTCCCAAATATTTCTTCCTTCAATTACATAAGTCCATGTTTGTACATCTTTCCACATTATATGGGTATATGTTTTTGAAGTTTAATAGACCGTAATATTCTTCCTCAACAATGACGTCAGAGAAGTCGCTTGGAATTTCATTCATAAAAAGCTCAGATTGAAGACAGTCCTTAATGTATTAGACCCATTTAAGCGAAGTCCTTTGGCTTGGAATAAGCGCATTGGTGCACATGTGCGATAAGCGAAATTGAATCAATCAATGGAAAATTGAGACTCATTCACAATAGTGGGTCGCGTGGGCGGAGTGTTTTTTAGCACAAATTTGGTATAAAAGGATGGTCGAGCAAGCGGTTAAGTCATTCAAGTTGCGAGACTTGCTCAAGTAACGGCTACCAAAGAGATCCATTCAATTGCTGAGAACCGGAATAGCTGGAACATCAGGATGGCAGCGAATCCACATTGGCTAAGGCTTAACATTCTAGTGTTGTTCCTTCAGCTGGGCGGACTGAATCTAATCGAGGCCAATAGCCAGGCATGCAGCAGTCGTCACCAGGAGTGCTTTTTGCAGCCGCTGCATCGCTCGACGGAGGATCGTCGAAGTGAGCTAGAGGAATACGACGAGCATCTTGTATACAGACAAGCCGACGAAAGGAACAACTTGCTCGAAAGTCTTGACAGGCAGTTGAATCGAGAAAACAAGCGTCGAAATGAACGTTCTTCTCTGCGAGAAGAGAAGGAGCTGTCACGCCGTCTAGAGCGAGAATATCGGGACGACAGGCGGAACAATCGCTTGGAAAGCCGACAAAATGATCGTGTTCACCGTGAAGAACGAGATGAGCTTCGTCGAGAAGATCGAGATGAGCTTCGTCGAACAGAGCGTGGAAATTTGCGACGTGATGAACGCGATGACCTCCGACGAGAAGAGCGAAATAATCTCCGGCGGGCAGAAAACGATGAAGTCCGAATGGAGAAACGTGAGAGCCTCCGCCGGGATGAGCGCGATGATTTCCGACGGGAAGAACGTGATGATCTCCGACGAGAAGAGCGAAATAATCTCCGCCGGGCAGAAAACGATGAAGTCCGAATGGAGAAACGTGAGAGCCTCCGCCGGGATGAACGTGAGAGCATGCAACGGGAGCAGAGAAATAATCTCCGTCAGGATGAGCGCGTTGATCTGCGACACATGGAACGTGAGAGCTCCCGACGAGAAGAACGAAATAATATTCGACGGGAAGAGCGCGATGATCTGCGACAACTAGAACGTGAGAACTTAAGCCGAGAAGAGCGCGCTGATAATCAACGACAAGAGCGAGATAATCTCCGACAGGATGATCGCAGTGATCTGCGACAGATGGAACGTGAGAGCTTCCGACGAGAGAATGGCGACAATCTGCGCAGGGAAAATATTGATGCCGTCCGAAGGGAAGAACGTAGTGACCTTCGAAGGGAGGACCGAGCCAATATACCTCGAGAGGACCGAGAGGCTTCCAGGCGACAAGAGCGTGTAAATCGTGGAGACATTCAGCGACGTGAGGAGCGGGATGTTAATCGACAGGAGCAGCGCGACGATCGCCGCCGTGAAGAAACACTTGAACGTGTGGATGCAGAGCGCAGGGATATGCGAGTGAATCGAATGGATATGCGGCGAGACGAGACTGACCCTACACGAAGGCAGGAACGCGAACATCGTAACCAGGAAGTACGACGGGAAGTTCTCACTCGACGAGAGGAACAGAAACCCGAACGAGTGGAGGGTGAGCGCATGGAAAGGCGAGAAAGTCGAGAGGATATGCGGCGAGAAGAGAGAGACTTATCCCGCAGTCAAGAACTAGATAGCCGTGACCGTAATGAACGTAACAATCAGATGGAAGAACGACGAAGCAATCCCATTCGTGAAGAGCGTCAGCAAGAGTTTCGACGAGAAGAACGCAAAGAGAACCGACAGGATGAACGAGAGGCATCTCGAAGAGTCGACCGAGAAGTGGAACGTGAAGAAGACCGACGAGATGAACGAGAAGCATCTCGAAGAGTCGACCGAAAAGTGGAACGCGAAGAGGACCGTCGAGATGAACGAGAAGTGAAACCCGAAGCGAACCGACGTGATGAACGAGAAATCTCTCGACGACTCGACCGAAAAGTGGAACGTGAAGAGAACCGACGGGATGAACGAGAAGTTTCTCGAAGAATTGACCGACAAGTGGAACGCGAAGATAACCGACGGGATGAACGAGAAGTGAAACCCGAAGCGAACCGACGGGATGAACGAGAAGTATCTCGAAGAGTGGACCGAGAAGTTAAACCCGAAGACAACCGACGGGATGAACGAGAAGTATCTCGACGACACGACCGACAAGTGGAACGCGAAGAAAACCGACGAGATGAACGAGAAGCATCTCGAAGAGTCGACCGAGAAGTTAAACCCGAAGCGAACCGACGAGACGAACGAGAAGTTTCTCGAAGAATCGACCGACAAGTGGAACGCGAAGAGGACCGACGAGATGAACGAGAAGTGAAACCCGAAGCGAACCGACGGGATGAACGAGAAGCATCTCCAAGAGTAAACCGAGAAGTGGAACGCAAAGAGAACCGACGGGATGAACGAGAAGTATCTCGACGACTCGACCGACAAGTGGAACGTGAAGAAGACCGACCGGATGAACGAGAAGTATCTCGAAGAGTCGACCGACAAGTGGAACGTGAAGAGGACCGACGAGACGAACGAAAAGTATCTCGACGACTCGACCGAAAAGTGGAACGCGAAGAGAACCGACGGGATGAACGAGAAGCATCTCGAAGAGTCAACCGAGAAGTGGAACGCAAAGAGAACCGACGGGATGAACGAGAAGTGAAACCCGAAGCGAACCGACGGGATGAACGAGAAATCTCTCGACGACTCGACCGACAAGTGGAACGTGAAGCGAACCGACGGGATGAACGAGAAGTATCTCGACGACTCGACCGAAAAGTGGAACGCGAAGAGAACCGACGGGATGAACGAGAAGCATCTCGAAGAGTCGACCGACAAGTGGAACGTGAAGAGGACCGACGAGAAGTATCTCGAAGACATGCCCAAAAAGAAGGTGGCAGCGTGGACATTGAGCGAGTGGAAAGGCGAATTAGCCGCATTGATATGCGACGTGAGGAAAGTGACCTATCACGAAGGCAGGAAAGGTTGGACAATCGGCTTGGCAGAGAAGTCAATAGAATGGTGATTCGTCAAGGAGAACATTCTCGCCGTGGGGAGCAAGACGATGTTAGAGACGATCTTAGAGGTGAGAATCAGAATATGTCTCGCAAACAGATGCGCGAATACGATGAACGTGAAGATTCGCGAACGAAAACTCGCGATAATCTTCGCCGAGACCAACGAGTTGTACTTCGCCAAATGGAACGAAACAATCTTGATAGGGAGGATCGTAATTCTCTTCGGCGACAGGAAGAAATGTTGTCTAGAGAGCTGGAACGTGAAGATCGACGCCGTGTAAAAATTGAAGAGCACGAGAGGCGTGTGAATGGAGAGAACGAGGTCGCAGCTCGCCGTGAGGTGCGTGAAGAGCGGGAAACTCGTCATCGTGTGGATGTGAATCGAAATGAGCTGCGACTTAATCAAGGGGAAAATGCATTGACTCGACGACAGAAAAGGGAGGAACGCATGGTAGCCCGACGTGAAGATCGCGATGATCGCAGACGGGAGGAAACAAACAATCTCCGACGGACAGAAAGGGAAGAACGTGTAGATGTGGAACGCATGGAAAGGAGAGAAAGTCGGGAGGATTTGCGAAGCCTAAACAATGACCCTCTGCGAAAGCCTGAACGGGAAGAGCGTGTAAGTGATTTGGAAGAACGTCGTAACGGTCTCTCTCGTCGTGAGGATCGTCGCGATGCACGAGTGGAACGTATGGAATTGGATCACTTGGAAAGGCAAATAAATCGTGTAGACAGCCGGCGGGAAGAAAGGAACACACGTAGGGAAGACCGAGTTAATCGCGAGGCTAGTTTGTACTCTATGGAAATACGACGTGAAGATCTACGGCGTAAAGATCAGGATATAGCTCGGAGACACGATCGTGATGTCGACTTGTCACGACGTGAAGCACGTGATGATCTACGACAAGAGAAGCGCGATAATCTGCGTGGAATGGAACGTTTTTATTCTCTTCGGCGTGAGGAGCGCGATATTTCTCAAAGGCAGGAGCGTGATGAAGTGCAGCGTGAGCAAGAAAGGCGTGAAAACCAAGATGTATCATCACTATACATAGGAAATGGTCTGGAGAGTTACAGACTGCTTGTCCAGGAGAAGTCGAGCGCCTGGCTAAGAAGCGACTTCAGCAAACATGGACTTTGGATAACTGCTCAAGCTCTCATCTTGCTGACACTTTTCTCTAAGCTGCGCAGCCGTAAGGGAAAGGATCTTGGGTAAGTCTTTGATCTCCTACTGATTGATATAGTATACTATACTATACATTTTTTTTTTATCTGTAGGCATCGACTTGGCGAGCATATCCAAAACTTTTTGCATCCAATCCACGGTTAAGATACTCAGATAAGGCTTGACGAGAAACCTGATGATGTGAAACGCTAAAGTACCTAAGGAAATATATATATAATATATATATATATATATATATGCTATACATACATACATATATGCCTAAATTTCTATTTAATAATTCCTACTACGTACCCAAACTATAAAGAACGTAATGAGCAACGAGTTAAATGCTGAGAGTGGATCTGAGAGATGTATTACAATATAATCCAACTGTTACTGAAACTGTAAACTACACTGAACTACAAGCAAATATATAAGTTATACATAGTTGAGCATAAATGCAAATCGAGAAATCTCTTTCAATTTAACACCCAGATTTTCAACCAAAAATCCCATAAAATTCCCTGTTGTCCAGGCCTAAAACAAGGCGGTGGAATAGACCACATCTCGCATAGTTGGCCAAATGCCTGCATAAAGTATTTGGCCACGAGTACGGACGGGTATTATCCACTTAAGAGCTACAACAAACACACTCACACACACACACACACACACACACACACACACACACACACACACACACTTAGGCACAGACAGTAGAGTGAAGTGGAAAATTATTATTGGGATTTTCCATGTCGGTTGGCTTCATCCTTGTGTTTGCCTTTTGTATCCTTGTTGATAAATTTCTCACATATTAGATGCAAGGACTGCTTTTCAAAAGGATATTCCCCAAAGGGTGGCTGACTAACTGCCCAGCTATCCAGCTAGTCAGGAAGTAAAAGAGTGGGTCAGTCACTCAGTCAGTCAGTCAGTCAGTCAGAGAGTTAGCCTTGGACTCTGGGATTCGGGGAGTCAGGGAGTTAGGCCCTAAGCCATTCTTAATCAGTGAGACCAGCACAAATTTTACACAATTTTCTTCTATTGGGGATTATATCGCATGGTAAATGTGTGTACAGTCAGACACAAACAAATACACACACACATACACACATAGTTTGTATATGCTTCGCCTGTCAATCTATTACAACCGGATACTGTGGCTTGCAATAAACATACCCTGTAAACTCTGCAAATGCAAAGTTTTAGCTTAGTTACGCCTTAAATGCTGCCTTATTAATATTTAATTTATAACCCCTAGCTATATACCCTGTAAGTGTGTTTGTGATGTGTATCACCCCACAATACACCCTGTAAAAGTTTGAAGTATTAGTTGCTAGGAATATGCATAAGCCTTAAATGCTTTTTAAATTATAGCTAACTGATGACTTTTCGACAGATATCCTGTAAGTGGCTTTGTTGGCTGTATATACCCTGTAATACCCTCTAAAGGTAATCAGTTCAATCTTTATTAAGCCTTAAATGCAGCCTAATTAATAGCCGATTGCTTCTCAATAACTTTATACCCTGTAAATGTCTATATCAAATTGACTTTTAAGCCAGTTTTCGATGATTATCAAGGGTAAAAACTTCTACATCCACTCGCACAAACACACACACACACACACACAGATTTTTATTAAAATGCTTATCGAAGCAATAAAATTGATATTTATTTGCATTTTGCGATTCATTCTCTCGCATAATTAACTGTAAATTTCGGGTATTACGCCATATTTGTAACTCCATTGTTATTTGGTGCTATAAAAAAGGTCTATAAAAAATGTGTATGCGTGTGTGTGTGCGTGTGTGTGTGCGTATTTTAACTATTATGTGGGTATGCACAACATTTTGAGCTTTACGTCTATTCACACAGAATCCAGCTGTGGAATGAAATGGTTATGGGTCCAAGGTAAACACACATTCACACACACTCACACGCACACACACTTTGATACACGCACGCACGCACACAGACAAACCGACGACACTCGCCAGCGAAGGTTTATTCGATATTAAAATGCCACAAAAGCGCAATAAACCAACAAGAAGCAAGTAAACGTGCTTAAAGCGGGTGTGCTTGACTGCTAGATACCCTACAGTACAAGTTGTGCAGCTGCGCTAAGCACTTTATACATACATACACACACACACACATAGTATAATGTACTGACTGTGCAGCTGCTGTGCTTCTTTTTTTGTTTGTTGCTGTGAAAAATTAGTTAACAAATATGTTTGCTCGATACTTTTGAAATTTGTAGGGTACAAATGTGTCAGTCTACAGAAAAGTCTTAGACTCTCTTAATTGAAATGAGTTTTATTTATCTATTTAGAAAGCAATTGGATAATGCAATTCAGAAACTCAATTACTACTTATATATTTTATATATAGATATATGTATGTACATATATAGATTTTTATATAACACATTTTCTATGCGTAGCTCCTGAACTCTGTGACTTTGTTTCAAACATAATTAAGCTGAGCTTAAATATCGTAAAGAAATTCATATTGTACGATATTCGAGAATAACAATAAAAATATATATGTATATATATATATATATATATACTTGGTTAACGTAGTTTATGTAGTTGTACTTCTTCTACTTTATGTTACAAACCATTGAATGGAATCAATGTACCCTTTGTTAGGCATTCACAATGGATTCAGGGTATAAAAAACATCATAAAAAATTGAGTTTTCAATATTTATTCGAATTAAATAATTCACGCGCGTTGCTTTGGGTTCTATAGCTGGGCAAATGAAAACCGCACAACCAAATAGCGCGCACACACACACACACACATACATTGGGAGAGTCTGTGGGTGTGTGGCTAGACTAACGGAAGGGCTCAAGAAGCGCTACAGCAAAATGGAGTATGGAAAAATACCGTTGCGTCGTTTTTTGGGGTTTTGTTCGTCTGCCGTTTTACGAGCATTCGAGGTTTATTTTATGCTTTTAACCATCCACCCATCCCCTTTACCCATCCACCCACCCCTTTACCCAGCCACCCACCCCCTTTAACCACCCACTCACACTCCACGCACACACACACACACACACATATACACACAAAATGCAAAACAACATAAATTTTGTGTCAGAAATCATAAATTTCAATAAAAACAAGAAAGTACTTTCCCACATACACATACACATATACGTTTTTTTTTTTGCTGGTAGGCGAAAGTTTGGATGCCCTTGCAAAGTTTTTTTGCACCAGTGATTGACTGCTTGATTGACTGACTGATTGATGAGGCAAAGCAAGCAGGCAAAGCCTTGAAAGTTTGTTAGCACAAATTTGATTTCTAATATGGATAACAAAACGAAAAGAAAAGCAAAGAAAATTATGCTTAAATACGTTAAGACGAGGTTTACGGAAAATTTAATTTGAAAGAAAGGAAAAGCTATTAAAAATGCGAAGTTTGAAAGTGAGTTTTAAAGTGAATTTACAAGTAAATTTAAAAGTGAACTTAACATATTTTCCAGCTGCATGAATTCTAGGGTATATTCATTGCCTATTTTGCTTTTATAACAATAATACCAGATAGCAAAGGAATCGTTAAGCCCCAAGTGTAGGGTATAAGGAGAACAGCAAAGCGCCAAATAAATACGGCAAATGGAAACAGGCTGCTGCTATATGAAAAGCAGCCAGTGCTATGCATCAGTGGATGCCAGCAGAAAAAGTGTTGGAAAAGGACGTTTACATATGGCGGTGCTTACACAGTTAAGTAAATGCAGCAGCCAGTTCTGTTGCATAGTTTCCAATGCTTGAGCTCTGAGCTCTGATTCAGTCGCAGTGGGAGTGGCAGTGGGGGTGGGAGTGGCAGTGGGAGTGGGAGTGGCGGGGTTGCCAGAGTGACAGCGATACAGAATTGCCAGACCTTCAGGTTCATAAGTTTTTTCCACTCCAAATCGACTTTCTTACATTCAATTAGTTTCGAAATTTTGATATTCGAGAGATACTCCTTAAGTTTCTTAACTCTCTGACTGAAAATTAATTGGAGAACTTTTGTCAGATTTAGATAGATTTATATCTATCTTGATCTTAACATTCTATATTTATCTTATTGTCCATTTAGTTTGTTTGTTCTTCTGATTTTTAAGATTTTAAGCCTGTTTCCACTTATGACTTTAATAGATCTATTTTATCATCTAATTAAGATGAGACTTTTTATTTCTTCAATATTCCAGCAGCAAGTATTTAATATTTAAAATTAAGCTAGCGACAACTTTTTACCTTACAGCGTATCAAGCAAGTCGTGTATACTCGCTTGCTTCTTTACCTAAGTACTAAGAATTGCACTCGACTAAAATGTCAAAAAGTCATTTTTTGAAATTCACATTTGATATGTATGTAAACCTTAAATATATAATATATATATATATTATAAATAATATATGTTAGAGCAAATTAAAGCTGAAAAAAAGGTAATTCCCTAGACTGCAAGTTTGATATATAGTCAAGCACTTTTTACAGTTAAATGATATCATATGAAATGATATACCAGAAGAACCTTATCGGAAAACTTAAGACTCTTTCCATTGCGCAGATGACAAGAAAAAAAATACAATTCGAATTGATTGGCAAATGCAACAAGAATCTCAATGATTGCAGCATAGAGTGTCCTACCTGAGGGGGGATGGGGTGGTTGAATAGCGATGTGAATCGGGGGTGGGGGGGTTGGTGGTTGGGGGTTAGGAAAGTCGTAACGACATTTGCTCCGATATTTGCCAGCAATTTTCTAAATTATCAATTTCAAGCGGCAACTGAGCAGCGAGCGAATAAATAAATACATAAATAAAAGAAAATACGTGGAAAATGGAAATCGAAAGAAAAAATAAGAACAGAAATTGCCAACTGGTGAAATTCGTGGGAAATTCATGAAAACTCGTTTGGCGGAAAAACCGCAGAAAATTCGAGCAGACTGCAAAAAAAAAAAATATAATAAAAAAAAAAAAGAAATTCAGGACAAGTTTGCCATTAAACGTCAATAGGAGGGGAATGCCAAATAGGGCTTCCAATTGCAGGAGGCGGGGAGCTAGTTCTGATTGGAGGAGGAGCAGGAGATGCGGATGGGGATGGGGATGGGGATGGGGAGTGGAAGCTGGGAAGCTCCAAGCGAAATGTGCAGTTAAATAAAAATCAAAGCGGTTTACGTTATCAGCGTCGATTCGAATGGCCTTCGAGCAGGCACTGCTTAAAGGCGTTGGTGAGGGTTGGGGAGGGTAGGTGAAGGGGGAATGGGTGCGGGGAAATTGCGTACAAGCTGCGTTGACAGCGCCCAAAACGTTTGCATAATCCAGGCAGCTGGCAGCCAAACGGTCTCCCCCAAACAAACAAAAAAAAAAGAAGAGAAAAAGAAACCAGAAAAGAAAATCCAGTTGGTAGCACAAGACTTGACTGCCACGCCCACCGAGCACCGCCCACGCCCACGCAGTTGCATTTCCAAATGTGAAATTGGTTTATGCAACAGACTTTTATGGCGCTCGTCAGGCCGGCGCCGAGGCAAACTTTGACAGTCGCTGGCAAATTTGCGCACCCATTGCTAACGCTCGCAAACGGGTATATTGGTTGTCACTAAGGGGTGTGTGTGTGTGTGTGTGTGTGTGCAACAGGCAGTGGCAGCCATGACTCAGCTTATCAGTTATTTTTCTTATACGTAATCAATCTGTATTGGGAGTCGAGCTCAATTGGTCTTCCTCTTTCGTCTGTCACATTCAATTAGCCATGCCTAGAAATTTCTAGAAACAAAGAAAGAAAAAAAATTTGAAATAGATTTTGTTTACTTATATGCGAAGAGAGTAGCTGAAATAGTTCAAACGCCGCATCGACACATCATGCAGGGTATTTGCCAGTCGGTCACAGCTGCTTGCAGTGAAATACTGGCGCCAGCATCTATTGCAATCGTGCAAATAAATTTGCTGTGCACGTACATGAAAGCCGTTTGCACAAGCATGCAATCATCCACAAATATTGTCTAAACACACACACTCACACTCACATACACACACGCACACAGACTCCCACACACACACACACACACACACACACACACACACAGCCACACACGCTGATAATCCAGGAGTCGCTGTTGAATTGATCAATTGGAAAGCAGCCGCAGCAGCAATTGCAACCGCATGTCAATTGATAGGCGCAGGTGAGAAGGCAGGTAAAGTCCTGCATAGCATACCTGGCCAAGCTCCCCATCCCCATCCCCATCCACACTCCCACCCACTCACAGTTATAGCCGGCTGCATTGGCCGTTCCACAATTGCAATGATGACATTTACCCAGTTGCATCCACCTGCCAGGTGCCACCGGCTAGCTGCCACTTGCCACATGCCACCTGCCACCTGCCACCTGCCACCTGCCACCTGCCACCTGCCACATGCCACGTCCTTGAGTTTTATGGGATTCTTAGATATTTATAGATTGCGCCTTGGCCAAGGTTTTGGACAAAAATTGTGTGTGTGCTGCCTTTGCTAACAAATCTCTGTGTGTGTGTGTGTGTGTGTGTGTGTGTGAGTTGTTGCGCAACGTAGCATAAAAAATGGCAAATGCCTGCAATTGGAGGCGGGCTGGAGGCGGAGACTCAAATCAAAGTCAATTTGGCAAAAGCGAAGAAAAAAGGATCCGACGACTAAACCTCGACGTCCTTGCAAGTGGACCACAGGCCCAGCACTGGCCAAATTGCAGCCTTAAGCTGGTGGGAGTAGTTGGTGGTGGAGGGGGGATTGAGAGGGGGTTGGCAGGTGGTAGGCGTGGATCCAGTGCAATGGCAAAGCGCAAAGGAAAAGCGTAACAAGTAGCAAATTGAAAGGAATGAAAATGTGGGTGGCAATTGTGAGTCTGTGGATGTGTGTGAGTGTGTGTGTGTGTGTGTGTGTGTGTGAGTGTGTGTGGGAGGGAGTGGGGTTGGAGAAGGTGTGGTTGGGTGGTCGCTTGGCCGTTGGTCAACAGAAGCTTTGAGCATACAGCAGCAGCAGCGGCAGCAGCAGCAGCAGCAGCAGCAGCAGCAGCAGCAGCAGCAGCGGCAGCGGCAGCAGCAGCAGCGGCAGCAGCAGCGGCAGCAGCAGCGGCAGCTTTTGCAATTTTCTCAGGTAGCATTACCCACATACTTAACCACGAGTATTACTTTTTTACACAGATAAACAAGTTAAGCAGGCTTTTATGTGCGGCCCATCGAACACTGAATACCCTTCTAGCCATAATACGATGTACATATAGCAAATAGATTATTCCCATTATTGTTTGCATAAAGTCAAAAGTTGAGAAAATTAAAAGAGATTTTATCATCGATAATGGTTACAGTTGGATTGCAGAATTAAGCTTTAAGATAAAACGTTGCATATGTTACATTATAACTGGATATTTGGCTAATACTAAAGCTTTAAAAAAAATATATATATATAAAGAGCAATTCATCTTATGGAGTTGATGATATTTTATTTAAAAGTATAATCAATAGTTATTCGTATAGATCAATAATATATACATATTTATTACATCGATAATAGTAACAGTTTTTATACTAATTCTTCTTATAGCGCCATATTATAATATAAAAAAAAATATAGAAAAATAATAGCAAGAGTTTTAATATAGAATTATACACAATAATTCTTCCTGATCAATAATGGTAAAAATTCGATTACAGAATTAAGGTTCAAAATAAAAATGTGTATGTATATGTGTTATATTTCATCCGGATATTTGGCATATATACAAGAGTATATTCTAACTAACATTTTAAGATCGATTTTATTAGAACTTAATAGTTTAGATTATTCCTAAAAAATATATAAGATATTTGTATTAATGTTTTTTTTTTATTTTATAATATAGCAAGTGTTATGTTTCAATAAGATATATTAAAAAAAAGTTCATATGAAAACTACCGTTAATTTTCATAATAATTTAAAGAATCAAAATTGTACTTCGATTGGGACTACTCTTGCATATTAAAATTACTTGATAAAAACATTTGTGAGAATACTTTTATGACGCACAGATCCATTTGCAGAGACTCAATAAACTAAAAGCTCTTAAGTATGTGTTTATGCATGTATGAGTATATGTGTGAGCAGCTGTGTGCGTGTGTGCAATCAAAAAAATTTACGCCTATGTCACACTTGGAAAAATTTTAACTTGCTGACAAGAAACATAAATGAATATCGCCTTACTATGTGATTCTCATGAACTCGATGAATGCTTGCAAGCATCTGTGCCAGACATACATATATGTATATGTACATATAAAAGTGTGTATGTACATATGCATATGTGTATGACTGCTATGGGTTACATAGTTGATCAGAAAGTCGATATATCCTCTGGCCAGCGAGTAAAACTAGCTGCACAAGTATTCAATAATGATGTAAACCATCAGGAGAAAAGAAGTAGAGAAGCATATGCCACAAATTTTGTGTGCAATCCGTGCTTCACTTCACTTCACTTCACTTCACTTCACTTCACTTTCACTTAAAGCTTCAATTTGGAATGGCAAATAATAACAGAATTATTGGAAGCTATACGCTATAAGTCAGCTCCATAAGTAACATTAAATTTGAGCATTTCTTCTGCAACATTGTTGGGGAAAAACTTTCGATTGGAATTGCAGCGAGTGGTCAAAAATTTTATGGTCTCCGACTTAATTGATTTTTCGCGCAGTGCAATAAAAAACAAGATGGTTGTCGTTGCACTTAACCGTTATGCAGTTATAGCTGACTTGCACTTAAAATGAAAGGGTGTTGGGGGTTGGGGTTGGGGGTTGGCGGTTGGGGGGTTGCACTTGCTGTTGGTTTAAAAATTTCAATTAGAATTTACATAGTTGCTGCGTTTCAAGGCAGAACCTTTCCATACCCACAACCCCCCCTCATCTCTACACCCCTATACCTTTTCCCCTTTTGCGTAGGGGTTAAATGTCCAATTGGGCAACGGGAATTGCGTTTTGGCTCCCTCCGGAGAAGTTCGCTGTTGCAATTCGCATTGGCAACTGTATCGAGAGACGGACTCGTATCCGTGTTGCAGTCGCTGTGGCAGTCATTGTGGCAGCCACATGTTCATCCATTGTGCAACAGAGCGTGTGGCAAATTGAATTTTTGCGGCTAGACAGTCGGACGTGGACGGACGGACGCGTCGCGGTTCAAAACTAACAAGAGAGAGAGAGAGAAGTATATAGAGAGAGAGAGAGAGACAGATAGATAGAGAGAGTCTCTTAATGACTCAATGATAGACTCGTGATACCCTGTAGACTGCTTACATACTGCATTTGTTGCCTTTTTTTTGTCTTCTTGAAATAAAAAAAAAATAATAATAATAATCACAGATTATATATATTATAATAAAAAAAATTATCTATCTATCTATTTAGTATAAGAAAACCGTTCCTATAGTTTTATATGGATATTACGTTAGTTCTTTTAATTCCCGAATTATGCGCAATACAAAATTTCTATATAACACCGATTTTTAGAGATATTTTGAATATAGAAATACAAAAAAAAAATAAAACGATTTGGTTTAAATAAACGCTAAGAAAATCAATTTAGGAAGATAATTTTTCTAGTTCTCGAATACGGATAAAATAAGATAAAAATAAAGTGGATTTAGCATATATATGAAAAACTATCCGAACAGGGAAGAATATGTATATATGAGCTGTAATCCTCTAGTGGTAATAGTACAAGGACTTCTAATAGTTGGATATTGGTGCTGATCATATAATATAATATTATAAAATATAATATAAAAAATATATATTCATTCAGCCTGACTATATAGTATATATTTATATATATATATATATATATATATATATAAATGTGATGAAATGCTTCGGTATACCCCATTTGGAGGCACTTCCATTGGTTACAGGGTACACAAAAGGTGTTGATGGACTGCGACATGGTTACACAAATTGCATATTGCAACGGACATAGACACGAATTTGGCAAATGGCCAAAAGCTGTTGGCCAAATGCGCTGCGCCGCATGACGTTGCAGCTAATTAAACGCGAAAATTGGATGAAAGCTGCAAAGCGGCAGCTCAAATTGTTGCCAACCGCCCAAAAAATGGGCGGCGAACGGGCAGCCAGTGGGCGTGCCCGCTGCCAGCCAAATTAGTAAGCCGCAACCCTCGACTCTGGTCACACTTGCAACAGGGTATTATGAACTTTGCTCAATGAAGCGAGCCGCAACAAAAAATAATGTATTTGACCATATTTCCGAACTGATTGTAAGCCGGATAAATCTATCGGTGAAAAAAACCAAAATAAAAAAAAAAAAACAAACAACAAAAAACTCAGTGTGACCAGTTAAGATTAGAAATAACGCTGTCTGAATATTTCGGCCGAATATCCGGAACCCATTCTCATTGAAAGCCCCATTTGACAGATCGCTGTGATTGATGCGAATGTTTTAACTCAATTGTTGCAGCTTGTCCCGCTGATTGACTGACTGATTGATGATTGATTATTGATTGGCATCCGGTCGAGGACGACAATTGATGTTTTACTGTACGATGAACATTTTAAATTGAATATTTATCTATAAGTATGTGTAGTTATATGTGTGTATGTATGTGTGTGTGTGTGTGTGTATATATATGTGCGTGTATGTATGTGTGTATATGTAAACGTACATTAAAGCCAAAGCGTAGAACAATTCAACGTTTTTCTGCGCTGCTAAAAAAACAATTTGTTACATCGCCCTTCTATGTGATTCTCATAAATAACTGCATTGCAAGTTATGCGTGTATGTGTGTATATTCTCTTAAGTTAAGCAGAAATGAAGTTTGCTTAGCACTGCAAAACTGACGCCTGATTATGCGATTCTCGTAAATTCAAATAATGCCTAAATATACCGTAAAACCCCGATATAAGGAATCTGAGGGGAACCACAAAATTCGTAGTTATATCTTTGAATCGCAATGGGTTCTTATAAACCGGTGTATTTTTCGAGGAACTTAATAAAAAATTCCTATCTTAAAGTCTGAATAATTTGTTTATTTACCGTTCGCATTTATGTATGTATGTTGTATGTACTATGTCAGCGAGTCAAATTTTGCTTAGCGTTGCATAATTAACGGCCTATAAATTCAGCTAAGGTTTGCCATCGTTGTTGGTATTATAGTGTTGTATCAACAGCAAGCTGTGTTGACCTTCTTATATGCTCCATCTATATTCATACTCTCACTTCGGTACATATATATATATATATATATACATACATAGATAGTTGTAAGAATATAATCAGACTTGATCTATCTCCTAGTCTGATTGCAATTATATTAATTAGTCCCGATTCTGTTTTCTTTCAGACGTTAGTTAATTACAGTTTTCCATTAAGCTGCCATTGATTTACAGGGTATTCATTATTTGCCGCTGCTGAGCGAACAATTTGTTGTTTGTTGTATTCAATTGGAATTGAAATTCAATTGGAGAAGCGGCAGCTGCTACCAAATTGAATACCAGAACGAGGTTACAAATTAGAAGCGCACGTGGGTTGGTCAGTGGCTCAAAAAGGGAATTGGAATTGCGGATGGGGATCGGTGATGGGGGATTGGGGGGTTGGGGATTGGGGGTTGGGGATTGGGGGTTGGGGATTGGGGCTGGAGTTGCGTAGGGCTGCTGCTGAAATGGAAACCTCTTTTTTTTTTTTGTATATTTTTTTTTTTGTTGTATTTTTTGTGGGCTACCGAGACTGGAAATTAGAGTGAAAAAATAATTGCAACTGGCGCTCGTTTCAATTAAGTTCGGCGCACAAAAATTGTTCCGTCACGTAGCCTGCAGCGTGCCGCATGTGGCATGCAACAGTCGCTGACTCTGTCCTACTTGGAGCCAGAGTCGGATCCAGATCCGGTTGCCGCTCCAGCCGCTCCCAGTTGTTGCTAATTATTGCTCCACTGCGCTTTCGGCCAGCTGAGCGCACACAATAGACCCGCAATCTACCCTCCCCCTCCCCCTCCCACACTTCTCCGCCAGCAGTTCCCTTTTGCGCAATTTTACAATTGCAACTGCACCCAAGGGATGCATTTTGTTGGCTGCTGCAGCTGCCACGGGTGCCACGGGTGCCACAGTTGCCACGGTTAGGCAGTTAACTTGCCGGTGCGTGGGGTCGTCCCACTGCAGTGCAGCGGTTAACGAGCTTTTCCTTTACCTGTCGAATGCCGCTAGTTGCCAACTGCCATAAATCGCGGCCATTTGCCACATCGTGCAGTGCTCATCAAATTTCTTGCCACAAATCAATCATGCGGCTGTCCGTTCGCATTCGGACTTCATTTCGGCGCCATTAGCTGCCACATAACTCAGGCCGCTAGAGTGTGGGGCTAACGGTACCAACAACTTGCTTTATTGAATGTGAACGACAAAAGCATTGCCTACTTTTCGGGGTCACTCGCAATGTTACTGTTATTTATGCTGTTGTTGTTGTTGTTCTTGGTGCTTCTGCTTCTGCTTCTGTTGCTGCTGTTATTGCTACTGTTATTGTTGTTGTTGTTCTTGTTGTTGTTGGCCATTCAGCTGAATTCCTTGGGCAAATGTGTTCATTGTCCTTGTCCACTTCGAGTTGCCTCTCGTTTGTCCACTTGCAGCTAATTAAAGCTAATCGTGTTGTCGAGCTGAGTCTGCTGTAAGTGCTTTACACTGCGCGCAAAATACGTGTCACTTCTTGGCTCCAGTTCAAATTGTTGAGCCGGTTCAATTGTACGGTTTTCAAATTTAATCAACTAGTTGCTCCATTCTGTTGTTCATGAGCTCGCATTCGTATCCGTTATTTATTCAGTGGTTCAGTCGCACTTGATTGACAGCCCAATAGTTCAATGGAACGTTTCGTTCATGAACATCTGAATGATTCAGTGGAATAAACCCCTTGGCATAAGTGAGCAATGAGTATATAACTATACTAATCAGTCAATAACAAGCCAGCAGTTCAATTTAAGCATCCGTTCAATTGAACTTTTGTAACTGCCTTTTCGCTCTGTGTAGTTACGCTTTCTCACAACATTCTCGAAGGTAGAGCTAACAAGCGAACGGCCAGCTACAGCCTGCAAGTGCGGAAGGGGGAATGGATAAGGGGGAAGGGAGTTGGGGGTAGAGAGGAGAGAATGAAGGCAGCTGCTTCGACTGTGCAAACATAGTCGATTTGTTGAAAACAAAAACCCACAGGCCCCCCGCCACCCCGCTTCCACTCGCTAACCAGCCACCATCCAATAACGGTGCACTCTAAAACAAAACCCGAAGCTGAACACGAAACCGACAACAGACACCGAAGCCGAAGTCGAATATTAATGCGTGTGCGATAAATTCGCCGCGTAACAGCTCTGCGGCGAATTCAAGAAAGCTTCGCAATGAGTTAGTGTGCAAGAGCTAGAGAGTGGGGCAGCGTTGAGTGTGAGTAGTTGCGAAATAGTCACTAGCCAGGCGGGCGGGCAGGCAGGCAGGTTGCTTTCGCTTCTTTGGCTGCTTTGGTCTAAGTTAAGTCGGGGCCACTTCCGCCTCGGCTCAGTTGACGACGTTCGCTTGGCTCTATGACAACGTCTAGTGGGCGGGTGGGCGTTCGGTCTGGCGGTTGTTCGTTCGTTTGTAGTTGGCATGAGTTGGAGGGCTGTGTGCTGGCCAAGTTGGTAGCATTTACAACATTGTGCTTAACACTTTGCGCCTGCAAGTCGCATCCGCAGCCGCAGAGCTGCTTCAGTAACAACCGACTCCATTCCCCCTTCCCCCTTCCCCCTCCACCCATTCAGCTGAGTTGCCGCATGTTGCAAAGTTGTGCGGCTTGCTGATGTATGCTCATATAACTTTGCCACTAACGAGACTCATGAGCTGCATAATAATGAGATAGCGGAGCAGCCTGACTTAGTCCGCAAATAGGCGCCAACGGTCGCTGTAATCACTGAAGCTCCCCAGCGACAACCGAATCCGCAAATCCCACACCCAAGCGCCAAGTTTCTCGAACAATGCTTCATTTCCCATTTATCGATAGATATACATAAATGTACATACATATGCTTGTATATGCATAAATATACATATATACACACATATATATATGTATAGCATATACATATGTATGTATATATCTGCATGGCTGTGGTCGGGTCCATCAATCAGGCAAATGGAGGCGCCTCCGTGGACCACCAATGAATTCAATACGATTAATTTAGCAACTGATTTGCCGTTGACGAATAACAATGCAACATAATGTGCCACAATTATTCATTTCGCCAGGTGGATGGGGAACTACAAAAAAAAAAAAAAAAACCAACAAAAAAAAGTTTCGCAGCCTCCATTGGGGCCAACGAAGCCACTCGCTGACTTCCCTGCATGCGAATGAGTTTGGCCATGTCCCACGGGCGGGAGTGGTTGCCTTTGATTATCCGTCTATCCTTGCCTGTTATGGTTTACCCAGATGGTTTGCCCATCATCTAGTCAGCTTGCCCATCCATCAGATACTTCGACGTCGACGTCGACATCGACATCGACATCGACATCGACATTGCCTTCGCCCTCGCCAAGTGTTTGGCGGTCTTTAAGACTTTTAGCTACATTTGTAGAAAAGTTTGTTCGATTGCTTTTGGCAACCAAAACTACACACCGACTGCGCCATACCCTGTTCGTTTAAATTGCGGCTTTAAATTTGCTAGATAATCGGGTATACCAATAAAATATTCGAAATAATTGCTTATTATAGACTTCTCTTGGCATTCATCAAAATACATTTGACAAATAGGCTTATTAAAACAATCATTAGATAAGCAAAGAGTATTATGTTGACGTGTATACCCGGTCCCAATAATTTTTCAGTTAACAGTTTTGCAAGCCCTAAACAAATTTGCGATGATTAGTCTAACGGTTCCGATGCTTACGAGACGGTTCGGTTCGTGAACCCAGTTCGGGAAATTTATGAAATCAGTTTTTGGGTCAAGTCTAGGTGTTTTTTTTTTTTGTTGGTAACTCTTTCGGTTTGTTTAGGAAATACAATTGAAATTCTGCATTAGAACCGCTTCGAGCCGTTAGCCGAAAGAAAAACCCATTATATTTGTGATTAAGCTAAATGTTATTATGGGAACTAAATTAATATTATTTTATTAAAGATTGAAATGAGAAGCGAAATGTTGAGCTCCATTTTGGAGTTGTACCCGGTCAGAAGTTTGAATGTAATATTAATGGAAGTGCTCTTATCTAAACACAACTTTCCGGCTAAGATGGTAACCGGCTCCAATTGCTCAGTTTGCGCCCAACGAATCGCTTGTTGGTCACTCTTTCTATACCCTGCACTCATTGAAAATGAATAAGCAGGGTGTATTGGTTTTGTGAAATTGTATGTAACAGGCAGAGGAAGGCGTGGTCGACCCGATAAAGTAAATGTCTGTTGTCTATCAGTATGTCCGGATGTATAAACGCGTCCATCTCAACAACTAGAAAAGCTAGATAATTCAAATATTGCATAATTAAAATATTCAATAGTTCGTGCAGCTCGAGTTTAATTTCGATAATCAATAACTCTTTCTGTTTGCTTGTTATCGATAACACGTTTTAGTTTGTCGAGCATCTTAAGAGCTGAAGACATCAAATTTATTCAACTAAGAAAAATACGTATTTGCATACTTGTGAATTTTGTTACGTAACCTCCTGGGAAAAACTCATTTTTAAAGACAGAAAGTTGCGCTTCGATTAACACATTTTAAAAATTTAAAATGATAACAATTTTAGTCGCTAGCGTCATGCATATGTGCACACAGGGTATCTCTTAGTCGAGCACACTCGAATAGAGTTAACTTACGTGCTTTTTTTTTCCTCTTTGTCCAGTTGTCTTTTCAATTACCAACAGAATGCAGTTCGCAGCACTGGCTAAAAAAACTTTCCCAGCTCCAGCTCCAGCTCCAGCTCCAGCTCCAGCTTCAGCTTCCCCCCCTGCTGGTGGCATGCATCCAGTGGCCGGTCGGACCTTTGCCCCATTGCGTTACAAGTGCAAATTAGTCGAGAGTGCCAACAAATTTAACGAGCAAATTTACACTCGAGCAGCGGCCACGACCGGAATCCAGTTGAAGAAGCGACTTGCAGCTGGGATGGAACGGGATGGGAATGGAGAATGGAGGAATGGGGGAATGGGGAATGTAGAATGGGATGATGTTACGGTCCAGTCCACTGTCTGGCCGGCTTTCAAACCTCGCTGCTCCACAAACTGTTTTGCCAGATCAAAATGGGACTTCAGCCAGTTGTAAATTTTGTGTTTGCGCTTCCGGGCCTCGAGGCAGTTGCTTTCCCCCACCCTCCCTTCCTGCCTGTCTGGGTGTTGTGTGCGCCTGTTTTAATTTAGGGAACACAGCACAGCAATTGCCCTATCCAAAAAAATCAAAAAAAAAAAAAAAAAAAAGCGAGAAGAAAGATATCCATGGAACCTTTGCTCGGCTCGGAGTGTCTTATTACGACTCCTCTTGGAGCTGAGGGTCGCGGGTCGCGGGTCGAGGTCCAACTTTACAGCACAGCCTGCTGTGCGTATCTGTGCACACTGGCACGCCCACTTCAAGGCATGGCATGGAATGGCGTGGAATGGCATGGAATGGACACGCCCCCATCCGACTCGACCCGACCCGACCCGATCCGACCCGCCGGACCATCTTTTATGAGGATATTCTTTGAGTTTCACTTTGGCTCGACCGTGTTTTGTCGCTTTCCCGGTCGCTTCCTTAGGCCAATATGGCCAGGCGGAACCGTGTGTGTTTGTCGTGTCCAAATTGAATCAAATATTGGTTTCAGCCAACTCCAACAGTCGCCGCGTCTAGTGATGGTCGTGCCAACACCTTGCTTACGTCTCACGAGCACGACTTACGAAAAAGCCTAACACGATGGAATGTATTAAATATTTCAAACACGACTGTGCACGAATGAACACGATTTGTCGTCAAGTATCACGATTAAACTTGTCTGAAAATATTACCTTATGATTCGTGTTCGTTTCAGTCTTTGATTCGTGCTTCAGTCGTGTTCAATTTGTGTCTGATTCGTGCTTAATTTGTGTCTGATTCGTGTCCGTGATGTGTTTGTGTCGTGTTTGTTTCGTGTTCGTGCTTAGTTACTGTTAAGTCCGTGTCCGATTCTTGCTTAATTTAAGTTTGTTTTGTGTTTTATTCGTGTTTAATTCGTGTCTGATTCTTTTTAATTCGTGTTTGATTCGTGCTTCATTGGAATTTGTTTTGTGTGTAGTTTGTGGCTGATTCGTGTTTAATTCGTGTCTAATTAGTATTTAATTCAAGTCTGTTTTGTGTTTTATTCGTGTTCAATTCACGTTTTATTCGTGTTTGATTCGTGTTTAGTTTGTGCTAAGCTCGTGCTTATTTCGTTTTTGGTTCGTATTCGATCTGCATTTGATTCGTGCTTGACTCGTGCTTCATTGGTATTTGATTCGTGTTTAATTCGTGTCTGATTAGTATTTAATTCAAGTTTGTTTTGTGTTTTATTCGTGTTCAATTCGCGTTTTATTCGTGTTTGATTCGTGTTTAGTTTGTGATAAACTCGTGTTTATTTTGGTTTTGGTTCGTATTCGATCTGCATTTGATTCGTGCTTGACTCGTGCTTTCCGCCCATCGCTAATTGGGACTCTCCGAGTGTCCTGTGACTTTTGACCCACCCCAGCGGGCCGTCAGCGTCAGCTTAGGCAACGGCTGAGTCTCGGCCTGGCAACCGGGTCTGAAACTGAATCTGAAACTGAATCTGGGGCCCGTTTCTGGATGCTGCTTCTGTTTCTGGCCAGCTGTGAACCCATGTCAACTTTAATTGAATTTGATAGAACAAATATTTAGCAGCATCGCGCACCATTTACACCCAGAACACTTATAAGACCCGGTACCCGAACACCCCCCCCCCCCCACTCCCTTTTTTTAGTAAACACCCCCCGTCCCACTGGAAGTCAAAGTTCAACAAATGTTCGTCTTGGTCGGGGCTGGACGGGGGGTTAGGGTGCGGGGGTTTTACCTTTTGAGGGCTGGCTTATTATTATAATCAATGAATTGCTATGTCATAATTAAGCCAAATTTATTTATATTTCAGCGGGTATCCTCTTTGTCCTACTTTATGTATACATAAATATATATTCTCTTGCCGTGTTCCATTTCCCATTTTGGAATTTGAAATTTGGTATTTTACACATTCCTTGCATAAATTTCTCCTCTTCTAACTGTGAAAAAAAACGCTTTCAACTTTTCATCAAAGTTTGCTTTAATTGATGTGCGCAAAATCTTAATTAACTTTAATTAAATAAAGTAGCTAAGTAAGTAAGAAATATACCATACTTAATAAAAATCGTTGGAATTTCTTTGTAATCAATTTTTGATTTAGTTATGTTTAAGTTTCGGTTGAAAATTTGCTTTAGTTGATGAGCGGACAATCTTAATTAACTTTAAATAAAAACATTAGATTAAAAATAAAAAAAAAAAAATTATAAGAATTTTTGAGCCATCAACATTTTCCGCAATTCAGTTTAAAGCTGGAAGTGTTTTTTCTTGCTATCTTAAATGTAAAAGAAAAACGGAGAAATTAAAAAGAATTTTAGAAAAAAAGCAAATAAAGGATTAAAGCAATTAAAGAAAATAGATACGTGGACCGAACAAAGCCGGATAGTGCCAGCTATGGATACATTGTCTGTATGCAAAATGGCTAATACTAAGCGGCTTATAACGGCACTTCGTTTACAAGTCAACTGTGCTTCAGTTAAAATACCAAAATACCAAAATACCAAAATACCGAAATATCAAATATGGAGAGAAGAAGGTAAATCGAATGAATCAGAACCTGCCACTGAATGCAAAGCCATTCGGCAGCCATGTGGCATGTGGCATGTGGCGTGTGGCATGCAAATGAGTAAATCAAAAGTGTTGTCTTTCCTCTGTTCTGTTCTGTTCTGTTCTGTTCTGTTCTGTTCCGCTCCGCTCCGTCCTGTTGTGTTGGATCCTTCACCTACGGCTCCTTGGGTGCAGCTCCTTCTGTTTTTCCATGCCGTTTGCTTTCGTTATTAAATTGCCAGCCACATTGCGCACACTGGGAAGTATTTATTAAGTCATAAGCTTCAGCTTCATCTCCATCTCCAGCGCCAGCGCCAGCTCCAGCTCCAGCATCAGCATCAGCTCCATTTATAGCTCCATCCAGCACCCACACTCCACATTCGCCTTTGCACATACATTACAGAAACGCACTCATATGAACGTAACTATGTGGCAACAGGATCCAGACACAGTTGCACAGTGGGCAGCAACGCTTTAAAATGCGCTCAATTGTTGAGCAATTTTGCTAACTAGTTTTTGCATTCATTAATTATTCAATTTCATCCAGTAAAACCAACTTTTATTATTAGTTAATGCGGATGAGCATTCAAATGATTATTATTTTTTAATCCATTTAATACTTTTGTTTTGAAACCCTTTAAAAATTCTAGCTTCTTCAAATTTATCAAAAGTCTAGCAATTTTGTATTTATTTGTCATATTTTTCCATAATTAAATCTTCTTCATTCTTTTCAGAAATTAAAAATCATTATTAATTATTAATCTTTATTAATGAATGGAATTATTCTACGTTTATTATTTTAAAATTCCATTTTATTATAAAAATGCCTTTAAAAAAAAACCAAAACAAAAAAATGTATATATAAAGTTGTAATTTTTGTTTATATAAATAAATTTGTAAATTTCTTATTTATTTTTTTAATAAATAAATATATTTGTTAATTTTTTTTTATATTAATACATATTTTTTTTATCATGCTTTACCTATTTATTTATTTATGAATGTAACTACTGTATACCATAAAAAAGAACTTCAGTTATCTGTGCGTTTGCTCCACTGTGCGCGAGGTGCATTTCACACCTGTTCCAAAAAGGGCAAAAGGCCAGCAGCTGCCACAGCGGCACACACAGCTAAAGCAAATGGAAGCACACGATGAAATGCACACACACACACACACACACACACACATACACAAACACTAGGTGTGTCGGCGTGACTGTGTGTGTATGTATAGCTGAATATGCATGCACATGCACGCATACGTAGGTGTGTGTCAACATATATGGTGTTAACAATGAACACCAAAATTTATGCTACCAAGGACTTCGGTTCCTCAGCCATGTTTACGCACACACACACACACACATACACACATATGTATGTGAATCTGCTTGCAATTGCAGAGAACAAACTTTGCGAATCTTAACGATTTGCTTATTGTTCTTCCTCCATTGGCATTTACTGAGTATTTTTTAAGTTTGCCATTACGTGGCACATTGTCTGTGCCGCTGACACAGTGGCAGCTCCAGCAGCTCCAGCAGCTCCAACAGCAGCAGCAGAGGCTCTGTGGCACGACCCTGACCGCAGCGACGAAACCGCCTTTGCGACGCATCCGTGCGTCTGCAGCCATTTTATGTGCATTGTCTAACGGAACTGAGTTGCAGTTTAAATTGCTACACATGTTGCACACACACACACACACACACACACACACATACGTATTACCACAAACAACACACATACATATAAATTGGCTATTTAATAAAAACAACGCTTTAAGAAACTCATTCCAAAAAGTAATCGAAGAATAATCCAACTTTCGATAAGCAAGTTCGATAACAAGCTCGATAAGTAAATCGATTGTATAATTCGAGATTAAATATTTGCTGTTGCAAGTTAATTGGATGCTTAAGTGATATTAAATACACACATGTACACAGATATGTATACATATATATATATACATACATATACGTATATGTATATAGACAGTATATAACTGTATAATACCCTGCAGCAAACGCTTTGGAGGGGCTTACGCTGCTACAAACTTCACTCACAGTTGAGTAAATGGCAAATCATCTCAAAGTGGCGTCGCAGTCAGTCAGTCGCAACACCCAGCTGACATTTACAGGGTATTCAAAGCGAAAGCTCGGTATTAACTAATTTAATTATGCGGCCAAATTGCAGCGTCAGTTATTGTTGTTGTTGTAGCTATTGTTATCCTGGCTGCATAAATCACTGGATGAGAATGGCGCAGCACGAAGGCCATGGGTGTGCTGGAGGGAGGGGGGCGGGGCTGAAATGTCTTTGACGGCGGGATATCGCGATTCCGAGCCATTGACTCAAATTTGTCGACTGGCTCCAGTTTCACCCCTCCCTCCTGGGCCACCTAATTCCGCGGCCACGCCCACAAAGCTGACTAAACTGCGGACATTAAGCGGAACAGAATGGGACGGCGATGGTGTGCGGGTCCGGAGGGCTGGGAAGGGGCCACGACAATGGCAGGACGCTCTGCGTCTAGACTGCTTGGCAAAAGCAAGCTAATAAACTTCCACATTTCCGACATCAGCTTAAGCGGCATTAATGATGCGTTGGCGTCCAAATGATTTATTAACAGTTAGCTGTGCCCGTTGATGAAGCTGTGTGGGGCATCTTATCAACAGCCATTAAGATTGCATGCCAAAAAAATATATATGTATATATATAGAATGCCTGCAAATTCCAATGTTAAAGCTTAAAATCAGTTCCTGATTGCGATTTTTTTTTTTGTAAAGTAAACTTGAAGAATTTAAAATTTAACGGTTAGTTGCTCTCGTTTGAAGACAATAATTGAGGCGAATTAACGCGTCGCTTTGAAGTGCAAGCGAAAGAAATGGCAAAGCACATCTTCAATCTCGCTCGCACTTTCAAACTAATCAAATAGCTGTCAAAGCAGACAGGAAAAAAATAAAAAATTAAAGCTCTCAGCCTCTAATAGCAAATGGCTGTTAAGCCAAAATTCAGTCTGTCTCGACGTCTCGCAGAGTGCAGAACTATGGCAATATTTTAACTGTACTTATTTGCACATTTTTATTTCTGCTTAGCTAAATTTCGGACTTTATGTATTTGTTTAGGCCCATGCAAAGTTTTCGTTAAGTATTTCGAAACTCGTTTATAAATATGTCTCACAGTTGAGCACAATTTTATTGTCAAGTTGTTTAAGAGAAACAATTTAAACTTTAAGCACATTTCGTTAGGGGATTATGAGAAGAGATGGGACTTAAAATTGGGGTTCCCAGTAATGCCGACATTGGCTTCATATATATACATATACATATATGTATGTATGTATGTACATATGTATGTATATAGTTTGCTTAAACAATTGCAAACTTTATAAACTGTCAACTTTTAGACATTGTGCATATGTGACTAGGATCATTGCTTCAAAGTTTTATTTTTATTTTATTTTTTTTTTTAAATTGATAAAAGTTTTATTATTATTTTGACTAACCCAATTCGCATATCTTAACATAGTTGCAGTTTGGCCCAAAGTTATAAATTTCTTGAACTTTACCACTCCGAAGTTCATTCCTGCTTGCTTATAAACAAGACTCTAAGAGAGGCATGAACAAAAGTCTCTTGTCTGCTGTACTCACCGATGAAGGATTATGTATGTGAAATTCACAATCATTCATTTATTATTTACTGTGATTTAGTTTTTTTTTTTTGTTATACTTGATTAAGGTTTATGAAAATATGTAATCAGACGAAACAAGACTCCAAATGTATCATTATTCAATTAAGCTCCGCACAAGTGAGTTAAGCTCCTAACCAGGTGGGCGGGGGAGGGGCAGGACGAGAGGATCCTTGATTGCGGTGGTGGTTGCAATTTGTTTCGTTGCCAGGATACGAAAGACAATTGAATAACTCTTGTCCTGTCTCGTCTTTCGCACTGCGGAACAGATTTCGCAATAATTAGCGAACCGTGTCAAATGTCTTGTTAATTAGCTGCACATGTGCCTAGGAGTTGGATCCCACACCTGTGCATCGAGGGAGATGGGTGGCGGGTTGCCAGTGAGGCAACAATGTGCTCCAGTTGCAGCTGCCCACGTTGTGGGCTGCCGCCATGTTGCGATGGTATGCAACCAGCATTTGCAGTTCATTTTAGATAACCATAGAGACCAATTTAATTACGGAATTTATAACACTGTCTATCAGGCATGTGTGCATTATTTCATAGCTAACGAAAGACAAGTTGGTTTTTCGATTTACCTTGCTCACAAAAGTTGTTCATGTGATTCTCAAATTCGGTTGAGCAGCTTTTAAACTTGATATTTTGACTAATTGCAAGCAGATTGAAAAGCAGGAAATACAATTTCGAAAAAAAAGCATGTTGCCATCATTAATTAAGCTCGATAGCTGTTCACTTCGTTCGAAAGAGCAGTACAGTCAAAGTGTTTCTATATTTGTCACGTTCAGACCTTAGAGCATTTGTTAAACTTGCACTCTTTGATTTCTATTTGATCTTCGAACCGATGCATGTGTATGCATACATGACTGAGGCATATTAGGCGCTATGTTAGTTTAACAGTGCTACTTGTTGTTTTCATTGCATGCAAATAAATGGAATTGACTGGGGTGTAGGTAATGAATATCTTAACAGTGATATATTTTGTGCGTGCATGTTATCATAACATAACATTGTTATGTAGTTTAAGATTTTACATTTTGGTTTATTCGAACAAAATGCACATCGAACGCCATTTTCGAACCCTGATCGCATAGCAAATTGATGGCTAAGCATTGACAACGGCATTCAGTCTGGCTCGACGCCTCGTTCGGTGTGGATCAAGTTCTTTGATTACAGGAAATATGCTTTTTTAAAATGTTTTCTAGCTGAGTTGGTTTGTTTGTGAAGTTTCTATTAAATTACAAATACCGTATTGGATGTGAGTTGTACAAAGTTCCGTCATACTTTGTATGTAACTAATTAAAATAGCATGCGGTAACATCCTCAAAAGAAGTCAAAAGCTCTTCACTCCTTTCCTTCTGGCTTTGCAGGAAGCAAGGATATCAATGACTGTACCCAACATCAAATTTTGCTGTCAAGCACGTGCAACATGCGTTTGACGTCTGTCAAAAGTTGTTTTCCTTTTCTAATATCCTGCTTTGCTGACAGATGCTTTTAAGGTGTTGTTGTGTGCTACCTTGAAAGCCCTTCGTCCTCTGCACCTGTCTAATTGCTAATGAAGTTTCTTGCCTCGTATTCAGCTGCGAATAAATCATTTTAGTAGCAATATTTTTCGTTTTAAATGCACACATTTTCAATTACATGTATAATTTTTATTTTATGAAAAGCAAAAGTCAATTTATTAAATATTTATTATTTTAAGTCTTATGGGAAAGGAAAATTTGTTGATGTGATTAAATTCCGATATTTTTATTTTTCGGATAAGCCTCATATATCTCCGTAGTATATATGTCTCATATATAACTCATTTATCTCTTATATACATTTCTTATATATCACATATATTTCATATATCTCTTATATATATTTCATATATCTCTCATATACGTCTCATATATATTCCATATATGTGTGCACACATTTATATCTGATTTATACATTATATATCTCTTACATATCTTCCATATATATATACTTAATATATACATATATACATATAAATATATACATTTGTCTCATTTATTTTCCATATATATATTCATATATAGTAATTAATGTTTTCAATGTGTCTCTCATATATCTCTTATAAATATTTTACAAACAGATTTAATTTATCTTCCATATATCTCATGTATATCTTCCACACATCTCATATATACATATGTATATATATTTTAAATATCTTTCATATATATATATATATATATATATATATATATATATGTACATATATCTCAAATACATACATCTCATATATCTCCCATATATAACTCAGATTCATATCTGATTTATGTTCCACATGTCTCTTATGTATCTTCCATATACGTGCATCTTAAATATTTCCTATATATGTATGTATGTACATATACCTGGTTTATTTCAAGTATAAATATATGCATATATCCCATATATCTCTCATAGGTATCTCTCAAATATATCTTCCACTAACCACGCCCACCGCAATGCAAGGTATCCTCCCCGCTCCCCCGCCTCTTGGCCTGATGCGCATAGCCTTGTGGTTGAGCGCTTGTCTTGCAACTGCAGCTGCTGCAGCTGAATGGTGCAACTTGCTCGGACTTGTGGATGGTTTAATGGGCGAGTGGTGGGTGGGCGTGGCCGACGGCAGCTGGCAATTAGCCACCGTGTGTGCGACGCTAATTAGGCGCAAGTGTTGTCGATAATGAAGTGGCGCCTTATGCGCCGCCAAATCAGGATGTGCTCCGCTTGCCTCCTGGCCAGGACGAGGCGGTCCGGGCTGAGGACGCGGCTGGACTCAACAGTGGAGCTGTAGGGCACGTAGCCAGACGTGGCTGGCATTACACAACGCACGTCCTGGCGATAGCTTGTCCTGCTGCACGTGCTCCATTGTCCTTGGCCAGGCTAAAAGGCTTTCTCTCCTTCTTTCCCCCCTCTCTCTCTCTCTGTCTCTCGCACTCTCGCCGTTTGCTTTGTCTTCAGCCTTGGCCGACACAAATAAGCGGCTCGAGCAAATGTTACAAAGCGCACCAGCAGCCCAACCTACCCCACATACCCATTCGTCATTTGAACAGATGACACAAAAACAAATCAAGTTAGAATCTTGCAGTCGGCTGTTATCGATTCCACAATACTCTGTACCGATTTGGAAGGCACTGGCTTAAGTTATATATTCATATAATCTAATTAGACCGCCCCTAGTAGGCGTGGCAAAGATCATTTGCAAGAAAGTCGGCATTAGTGTTGTGCCATATAAAAATATATACATAGATATACGTACATATATATCGCAGATCAAAAAAAAATTTAGATCATAGTTGATATGTATATTCAAATCTAATTGACTTCCTCCATATATTATTATATATACGATCTAAATTCGAAATTTTGTGGCTCCAGTTTCGAAAAAGCAAAAATCTCTAGTTGACTTCCTTCATGTTTATATATAGATATTTATGATATGATGTAAATTCCAAATTTAAAGTCATCTATGATTTAAGTTCGAATTTTTTGGCTCTAGCCATATGTATATTTATATATATGTATATAAAGACGCGCATATTTATTTTTCCTGAGTCTGATTAAGCTCTCAGATCTTAGATTTGAATGCAAGAGATAAAGTAAACATAACTATATCCTCAGATCTAAAAACTTAAACGAATGCAATAGGAGAGACTCACAGCTGGGCGCGCATTTCTAAAAGCTAATATGCCCGTTTTTCGCTGCATGAACTAGAGTAAAAAAGTTGTCACAGTTCGCTTCAAATTTCGCTGAGAGACAACTGGCTAGCTGATAGGTGGAGTAGTGAGGATGGGGAGGGGGAGGGGGAGGTGGAGGAGGCTCAGCCCGGACAATAGAGGAGGCACTTCTTTTGGACCCCTTTGGCCACGCCCAATTTCAATCGGGCTTCTTGTGCAGCTACTTGTGGAGCGTGCGTGGCAATATTTTCTGGGATATGCATGGGGATTACCAGATGCTAGGGTGGATCCAAAAGAGAAACAAGCAATATATGAAAAACTGTTGAATTAATGCAGGTGAAAATCTCAGGTGTTGAGGAAAAGAAAGTTGTAGAAAAATGTTCAACTAGAAACGATTTGTTAATTGAACTGCATAGAGCATAGCAGCCAGTAAAACGTTTACGAAATGGAGAGTGTAGAAAAAATGAAATTCAGTTGTAAAAAAACTACTGAGCTTTGTTTAATAAATATATAATCTATTAATATCTGCCAAATAGCTGCCAGCCAGTAAAACATTTACGAAATGTGAAATCTGTTCGATTGAAGACCCTAATTTATCTTTAAATAAACAGCGTAAAAGTTGCCATTAAAACGTTTACGAAAAGGAAGGAACATAAAAAAACACCTTAAGCAAAGTAGAACTACGTCTGATATATATCAGATATATTCATTCATGTTTAAAGAACACTATACTTAGAAAAAGCAGTCAGTAAAACGTTTACGAATAGGAAGGTACATAAAATAAAACACCTTAAGCAAAGCAGAGCTATGTCTGATGTATATAAAATATATTCATTTATGTTTAGAAAACAGCCATACTTAGAAAAAGCAGCCAGTAAAACGTTTACGAAAAGGAAGGTACATAAAAATACACCTTAAGCAAAGCAGAGCTACGTCTGATATATATCAGATATATTCATTTATGTTTAGAAAACAGCCATACTTAGAAAAAGCAGCCAGTAAAACGTTTGCGAATGAATTTCATACATTTAAGAGCTAACCTAACACCAACCCAAATGCTTGACAACTTAAACAAGTCTTGGAGGCAACCCTCGCATATGGCAGTTCTTTGCTTGTACGGCCGTACATGTTGCTCCGCCCGTATGCCAGACCACGTGCCGAGCTCCACCGCCCGTCCAAGGTCCGACTCAAACATGAGTCTCAGCCACATTTCATCCGCGCGACTGAAGCAAATGGCACTCACTTACTCTTTCCCCCCTTCACGCACGCTCTTCCTCTCTCTTGTCTCTTTCTTACACAGAGTGCGGAAAAAGCGAGAGAAAGAGAAACACATATTTTGATAAAATTAAAACAAGTAGCTGCGAATTTTTATTTACTTGACAACTTTTACGGCGGAAAAAAAAACGTGTGATAAAGTTTACCCTTATAAAGAGATGATTTCTAACACCTCCTTTTACTTGGTTGATCTAAAATGTAATCCCTTCCGGATTGCTTCCGGACTTTGGCACGTGAAAGATTTCAGAATTGTTTTTATGCTTACTTTCATTTCCCTGCAAATATTCCGGTAGCATTTATAATATATGTATTTATTTTATTTTCATCGTACATATATCTATCCATAGTTCATTATCAATGAAGAAGAGAATTTCTTCCTATGTGGAAAGAATTTAAATTCCATATAATTTTTATATAAAGTACAGTTACGTCTGTTAACATGTTTCACATGGGAATTAATTTGATCAATCCTCATGTTAAAAATGTATTTTCTTTAATACTCTCGCAGTCTCTCTTAATAGATCTAAAACGGTATGTTTTATAGGATAAGTATAGTCGTGCTTATTTAAAACCATATCAAACACATCTTATACGCTTTCATGAATATACATATATATACATTTATACATGTGTGTGTATGTGAATGTGTGTGTATGTGTATGAATAAAGAATGCTTACATCGAATACCCACTGTAAAAGCTTAAAACAGAGTATTTTGCTTTGTGCTGCTGTTGGTAACAGGCAGATGAAAGTTAACCGATAAAATATATAGAGACCTGATCAGCATGAATAGATATTATTGTTGATAGTATGAGCAAGAAAAGGATCCAAATGTTATCGATTTAAACTTCTACGAAGAGTACAAAACTTAACATATTTGTGCTCTATTAAGGTATACAAAAATATCCAATTTTATATTTTTGTATACTCTATGCCATTGTCCTTAAAGCACATCCTTGAATTGATTTTTAGGCCAAACGAAGGCAGTTGTTCGCCCAAGCAGGGTATCTGCTAGTCAGTCACGCACGCTGCCAGCACTTTTCGCCACTTTCTTGGATTGTCCTTTTCGTTGGCCGTTGGTGTCGCCATCTGTCGTTTTTATTGCCCTTCTGTCAATATCCTGCGGCACATTCGCCGCACTCGGAGCGACAAATTTGGCCGGATTCTCGGCTCGTCCTTTGATTCCATTTCCCGTGCGGCACATAAGTAATGCAGCTCGAGAGGTCCTTGCTTTTAAAGGATATGCGCCCATAAACAACTGCACGTTAAATGACACCCACCCTCGTCAACCCCGTCCAGCCCCCCCCTTCAACTTCTTCGAAGGATATTGCGCAGCAGGATTTTAACTGTAACCGTTACCGCTACAGTTACAGTTAGCTGCAACCGTTGCACTGGTGGCCACGATTCCCGTTTTCTGGCCAAAAGTCTGCATTTTCTATATGGAATATGGATAATCTCAACCAAAGTTGCAACATTTATCGATTATTATTACAGGGTATATTGCTTTTGTGAAAATGTATGTAACAGGCAGAGGGAGGCGTGGCCGAAGTATATAAAGTCTTGATCAGTAGTATAGTATTGTGTAGAAGTATATGTATTCTGTCTGTCTGTTCGTCAGTCCGTTTGTCCGCATGTATGAACACGTAAATCTCAGCAACTAGAAAAGCTAGAGGCTACAAATTTTGAATGTAGATTCTGCTATAGCACGCGCATATTTAGTATTTATGCGATTATTGATAACTCTATCCGATTACCTGTTATCGATAACACGTTTTAGTCTTTCAAGCATATGGCGTACATCTTAAAGGCTAGAGATATCAAACTTACTATATATATACATATATATATATATATATATATATATATATTCAGCTAAAGGAGACACATGCTTTAGATTTTGGATCCCCCCCTCCCCCTTCCACGATTTTTGGGCATAAACTCATTTTTGAAGCTAGAAATAGAGAGTTCGCAATGTGCACATGGTACAGGGCATCTCTTGGTCGAGCACATCAGACTAGAGCTTTCTTACTTGTGTTTACGTATTTTTGGGCAAAAGCTGGCTTCGCTGGCCCACAGTGCGTTGGCCGTAACCGTTAGAGTAACTGTAGTCGTTGCCCTTGGCCACGCACGATTTGAATTAAATTGCAGTCGACGCAGCCGGAAAGGACATTCCTCCAACAACTTGGCCGGGCTGCTGGAATTCAATTAATTCGAGGACACACCTGGTGCACCACCTGCAGCACCTGCACCACCTGCACCACCTGCTGCTCCTTTTTGCGCCGCCATTTGTACACAAATAATCAACTTGGGCACAAATTCTGTTAGCCACGTTAAGAGCTTCCATTTATTATGCTGCCAAATTGGCTTTTACATCACAGCCAATGGCTAAAAAAACACACACATGCGCACACACATGTGTCCATGTGTTTGTGTATGAGTTGTGTGTGTATGTGTGTGTGTGTGTGTGTGTGTGTGTGTGTGTAGGTCATTCCATTGTCAGCCAAGTTTTTGGACAAATAGCAAAAGTTTAGCAGCCTCTGCTGCAGCTTCGGTCTGTCCATCAATTAGTGCACTCCAGTCCACACGAATGGCTGCACTTGCAATTTGGATTACACATTTAAAGCTGCATTAAGGTGCATCAAAATTCGGAACAACAGTTATAATTCGATAATTGGATAAACAATGGAAATTGCAATTCCAATCGCTGACTGCAAACAAATTTTGTTTATTATTTTTTAATTTTTTATTTAAGATATTTGGAAGTGTTGAGCTATTGTGTAACGGTTGTCTATAACAATTCTTGTTTACTGTTGTTTACAAACGTTGGCTGGCGCCATCTGTGGCTCAATTTGTGCGCTACACTACTTAGTCAATCAATCAATCAGATCGACAATAGTATTCTTCAAACTCTATAAATTATGTAATTGAGAGGAGAAAGTACCCTTTTAATAATCCCAAACATACTCAATCAATCAATCACATCCATCAATCAGGTTCCACTTATGACCAATTTTCAATTAAATTAGTCAACATTTTAATCAAACGGTTACTTACAAAAGTAAGCTGGCGCCATCTCTGGCTGAATTTGTGCACTACACTACTCATTCAATCAGATCCATCAATCAACTCCAACTGCTAATTGCACTTTGATTCAAACAAGTCAAAACTTGTGATCAAAAAGTTGTATACAAAAGTGGCGCCATCTGTGGCTCAATTTGTGCACTACACTACTCAATCAATCAATCAATCAGATCGGTTCTTCAAACTCTATAATAGTACAGATTTTAATACATATTTTTGTATGCCCTGTAATGCCTATTGATAGGGTATTCTGATTTATATAGTTGAAAGAAGGAAGTACCTCATCAATATTCCCAATCATAATCAATCCATCAATCAGGTTCTACTTAACTCCGCTTTGAACACATTTAAACTAATCAAAACTTGTAATCAAAAAGTTGCATACAAAAGTGGCGCCATCTGTGGCTCAATGTGTGCGCTACACGTCTATAATTTCGATCATTTAATACAGATGTAGGACCTATGGGTTATCGGGAGAGGGAGGCTGCTCCTTGGGCTGGGATTCGGATGGGTTGTGCGAACGAGCCTGCGAAAGGGAGAGCGAAGTGGAATGGGAGTGGGAGTGGGAGTGGGAGTGTGAGTGGTTGAGGGAGGGGGTGAGGGAGGGGCGGTAGATGCGCTCCTCGGTGATCTCGATGTCCTGCACCGAGATGCTCTTCACGAGGGTCGTGTTCGGGAGGATAGCGTACTTGGCCAGCCGCTCGCCGCGCTCGCTGGCGATCGTCTCGGTGCGCAGGTGGGCGGCGCCATTGCGGGTGATCACGCAGAGATCGATGTTCGAGCCGGAGCCGAGATCGTTGAGGACGCCGGCGGTGATGGCCTCGCGGACCAGCTGCTTGCCCGCCTCCAGCTCCAGCGTCGGACTCCAGCCGTGCTCCAGCACGGCAATCGCAGCCAGCGTACCCGATCCCATCGCCGCATAGGGTATCTTATCGATGGAGCCGCACGGATGGATGCAGTTCACGTGCGGCCCGTACTTGTCCACCCCGCCCATCACCAGCGCAGCGCTAATATGCCCCTGGTACCGGAACAGCGTCTGCCGGAGCAGCATGCTGGCGCAGACCACCGGCACCTGTCGACCCGTGTTCAGGCCGTGCAAGTCCAGCTCCGCGGAGGTCATCAGGGTCATCTGCTCGGTGTCCGCGGCGGTGCCGGCGCCGCAGCAGCTGCGAACGAATGAGAAATGAAGCTGATGAGCTGCTGCCTTCCCTTCCACTTGTCTGGTTGCCACTTACAAGATGTGATCCTGCAGGCGATGGATCTTCGAGCAGTTCTTGTCCGAGACAATGGGCCCCTCCGTGGCCCGAGTGTCCGCTCCGAGTATGACCCCATCCTTGTAGATGATGCCCACTATCGAGGTGCCCGTCCGCACCGCCAACGGCGGCTGAAATCCGTTCGCCAGCAGCTGCGCATTCCTGCAAATCGGGAATCGTACACATGAGGCTAGGCCAAATGGATATTATTCTATCTGTCTGGAGTTTTACCGCCTGGCATTTACGAAGTTGAAAGCGCATCTCACTCCCTTGTCCTCGAAGTCCTGCGCATTCAGATACGACAACATCCTCACCTAAAATTTCAAATCTATTTAAAGTTCGAGAATTCGAAAAGTCTGAAATCGATTCGCTTGTGTTTTTTGTTTTTGTTTTTGTTGTTTCGAGTTCGAATTTAAATTTCAGTTTTGTTGTGTTTCGAAAATATTCGAATTGTCAGTGCAAGCGCCGCCTGCCTTATAACTACAGTGAAACCTCGATATAACGAATCTGAGGGGAACCAGAACATTTTTCAACATTTCTATCGTTACTTATTAGTAAAACAATGTTTTTTCAAAGGAAATTTATAATACTGAGTTTTTCGTTATAACGAAGTTCGTTTTATCGAGATTTCACTGTAATTCCTGTTGCCTGGAATGCTGGAAAAAGCAGAAATTTGCCGCAACAGGCAGGGATGGGGTCGTAGCTTATGTCCATGGAAATGGGTTTTGAACTTGGCTTCTGTTTTGTCACTGGCTAATTGGTATATGTGCTTGCCTTAGTCACTTTATCAATGTATCTGTCTCGCTCACTCTCTTACTGTCTGTCAATTGCTCCATTTATCTGACACACGAGCCGTCATTTTTCTTCCTATGCATTTGGCTTTACGCTGAGCTTGAATTGAAAACCGCTTCCAGCCTCCACTTTGAGCACTTGTTATAACAATTTACAAACAGTTATAAATATATACATATACATATGTATGTATTGTATATGTATATACACATGTATTGTTTTGTTCACAATTTGAACTGAGTTTTTGCTAAAATCTCGTTTTGTAAATCTGATTCCAAGACTTGGAATTACAAATTTGTTCAATTTTCTGCTAAACTTGCACGTTACTGAATGGGAGATACCCTGTAAAGAAATATCTATTGGTTTGTCCACAATTTTAACTGCCTTTTTTTGTTGAATTTTCTGCCAAATTTGCAAGTGACTGACTGGTAGATACCCCGTAGGAAATTCGCGACTATATAACGCTAATTATTTAAATTTTAATCAAGAGCAAACTTTATGCATCTTGAATATAAAATTTAACTAATGCTTATCAAAGTTTTCAATACATTAGGTTAAATATTATATTTAAAACAAATAAGCAAACTCTGGTCGAGTGTGCGCGACTAAGAGTTACCCTAATCCATTACAAACGGGATCTGGCACGCCTCCTTCTACGTGTTACATACTTTTCACAAAATCATTATACCCTGTTACCCCATTTTTAATGGGTTCAGTGTATAATTATTTTCTTAAATAAAGTTTGCGTTTGGTTTCAAATTGAAATCTGATAATCGGATAAATATACACATACATATTTAAACCGTATTTCACAGTTTGAAATTTCTAATACCTACAACTGTAAGCCAAAGAACACTTGAGTCGGATAAGGCCAGCTGATACCCTGTTATCTGTTATCTGGTATTTTCTGAAGCAAAATTAATATTGAATAATGCTTTTTTGCAAAATAATTGGGAAAGCTTTGAATGAAACTCGAGGAAACTTCAAAATACAAAGGAAAATGGACAGAGAGAGAGAGAGAGAGAGAGAGAGAGAGAGAGAGAGAGAGAGAGAGAGAGAGGGAGAGACTGGAGACAGGTAATAAATATGTGTAGGTAAAAACACTTCACTGCGAGATGAAGATGAAGGAAGCTGAAAGACAATCGATATTTAGAGCAGTTGCCGAACGAATTGCAATTAGGATTAATTAGTGTACGGTTATGTTTTAATTAGCATTTTGAACAACAACCGTGCCACGCCCCTTTCCGAAGTCTGGCTATGGAAATGACAAACACTTTGATTGGCAGCTGCAAATGGGGCAATGCAAATGGCCGAGCTGCAGAAATGACTTTTCAGTTGCAACTTGCCGACAACTTTTCTGCAACTTAATTACGAAGGAGCGACAAGAAGGGGCATGGGATGGGGCAGGGGTAGGGGTAGGGGCAGGGGCAGGGGTTGAGGGTGCTTGAGATGCCGGACAACAACTGCTTGTTGGCTGCCAGCTGGCGGACTTGCAACTTGCAACTTGCAAGTTTGCTTAAACAATTTTGCGCTGCATTTGGCCAAAAAACTTTCCAGCATCTCAACTAACAAAAACAACAAGAACAAGGATGTTAACTCCAGCTATTCCAATCGCTTCGCCCAAATCCAAATTCAAATGAAATTTTCCATTATGCAATCCGCAAATTTGTCTACCAACAGCTGCGCCTATTGCCCCAAAAGCAGGCGTCAAAATTGGTAAGGTGAGGGGGTGGGCGAGGGGCGGGACATATTCAAGCATTTTGTATTCACATGAAGAGTCACTATTTGACAATAAATTCATATTTATAATCATTTTATTAGTATAAGTTACAGCTATCAATACTCATATTAAAAATGTATATTTGGGATTCGAAATAATTTAATTCGTTTGCAAGAGGGAGACAAATGCTGTGCGCAGCCATTTGCATCGCTTGCACTTTAGGGTAACCTTCGAAAGATTTGCAATTATCTATGCTTAACACCAAAGTAAAATAAAAAAAAAAACACAAAAGTAAAAACAAAAACAATGCTGCGAGAAGCTTTAACTTCGCTTTAGTCATTCCCAAAGCCGTTTAATTGGTTGCAAGAGTGAGACAGATGCTTAGATGCTTAGAGAGCAACCTTGGAAACAATCAGCTTTGATTAACACAAAAGTAAAATTCGAACAAAGCAAACGTTTTCGAAACCAAACACAATGTTACGAAGAGCTTTAATTTCGTTGAAGTCATTTGTAGAGTCGCATAATTCCTTTGTAAGAGCAAGACAGATGCTGTGTTCGGCTATTTCCATCGTTTGTACTTTAGAGCAAGCTTCAAAAGAATCAATTATCTATGCTGCACACAAAACTAAAATTCGAACAAAGGGAATATTTTGGAAAAAAAACAGCGTAGGTAGCTGCAAGTGGATCATATTGTTGCCGCAGTAACAGCTACCCCAATGCCACAGGTGAGGCATGCAATTTCCAGGCACATGTGCAGTTAATTAACAAGAAATTTGACGCGATTCGCTAATAATTGCGAAATCTGTGACGCACTTTGAAAGACGAGATAGGACAAGAGTTATTCAATTGTCTTTCGTAACCTGGCAACGCAACAAATTTTCACTTCAATCGAATTCAAAGAACTCTGCCCCCCACTCCCCACTCCCCACTCACCTTAACAGTTCTCAAGGATTATTTGCATTGACATGGAGTTCAATTGAATTTATGATGAATTTAGGGACACGTTTCGTTTGATTACACAGGAATTCAACCGTAATTTGACCAAAATGTCATTAAAACGGGACAAAGTACCTTTTCTAGCTTGCCAAATGTTTGTCTCAAAGAACAAACTGGATATTAATTAAGAAACTTCGAGGAAATATTGTAAATATTGTTAGAATATTCATCAAATGTTCTCAGTCTTACATTTCTTCTTCTTCTTCTTCCTCTTATTTATTGAAGTAAAAACTAAAAATTATCTTTCATCCATACACACTTACAAATATGTATGTATGTATGTATATGAGTAACAAAGTTTTATGAAAATGTCAAGCAATGAATTATAAATTGGAAGTCCTCGAATTTTCGTGGAAAGAATCCGCATTAGATTATTTCGGGAATCACAAAACGAATATTATATTTTATTAAACGTAAAGCAGTGCTTAAAAATAGATATTCAAAAAGTCTTTGAAAAAGTTCTTCAAGTTTTTTTTTTTTATTTTATGCTGCACCCATTAAAAATAGGTAAGCCGGGTATTATGTTTTTGTAAAAATGTATGTAACACGCAGAAGAAGGCGTGGCAGATCGCGTTTGTAGCGGTTGAGGGTAACTCTTAGTCGCGCACACTCGACTAGAGTTTTCTTACTTGTTTCATTTTCCTATGATACTAAACGAAAATCTTTTCTTTATGAAAGACTTAAAAAATTTGTAATTTAATAAAATGGGTTTATTTTTGTTTTTGTTTTTTTTTTTTACCTACAAGAAAGCTTTGTGCGCAGCTTTATTGAAATATTTTCGGAAAATCCAATCTAGTTGGATGACATTTTGCTGGAAAGAGGAAGACGGCAGCGAAAGTCCCGTTGCGATCAAGATGGGCTTTCATAAAATGAAAAATAAAATAACAAGCAATTCGCTCCTTGCAACTGAGTCCTTTATCCAGGACTTAAACACATTGTCTGCCGGCCGAATGGCCACACCGAATATCCTTTCAACGGTGCCTAAGACACACCTGTCCAACGCAAAGACCAATTGTCAACCTGTTCAGCTATTTAGCTCCGCTTCTTCTTCTTCTTTTTCTTCTTCTTCTTCTTCTGCATTTATGCGAAAAACTCATCAAAGGGGGGTAAGAAAATTGTTGTAACAGTAAATAGAATGATACGAAATAACGGTTTATCTATTATTGACATTTACTTTACGGTAAACTTTTGATGAACAGTTATAAATTATCTGAAAAGTAAATAAATTATGCAGGTTTATTACAAGTCAAAGGCTAGTAAAAAATATTCAAAGACAAGTAAGAAAACAATAGTTGAGAGACTAAGAGATACCGTGAAGCTAAAAAAAAATATATTATTTATATATATATATACTATACTATATACAATAAATGTATGTACTATATACATAGATACATTTTTAGTTAGCTACGTATGTTTGGAAGCTAAGCGTTCTACCTTCATGAGTATGTTCCCAATAATGTGGGAAGGGGGGAGTTATCCGAAATCTGAAGTATACAAAATGTATGTACCTTAGCAGAATATAGATAAAGTAAATTTTATATCTCTAGCTCTTAAGATGTAGGAGATTTGCTCGACAAACCAAAACATGTTATCGATAACAAGCAAACGGAAAGAGCAATCGACTATCGATAACAAACGCGATAAGCCTGTGCATTAGAAGAATCTACATACAAAATTTCAAGTCTCTAGCTTTTCTAGTTGCTGAGATTGACTCGTTCATACATACGGACAAATGGAGTGACGAACAGACGAACGGATAAACGAACAGGGTTTAATCGACTCTGCCGTTAATACCGATCATGCATATATGTACTTTATGGGGTCAGAAACGATTCCTTCTGCCTGTTACATACAGTATTGCACAACCTATATACCCCGTTTACCTATTTTCAATGGGTATAAAAATTCAATTAATTTTATGATTATTTGAAATTTAATTAAAGTTAAATATTTTTTAGCTTAAGTTAAATATTTAATCAATATATATGGAATATAGATATGAACTACAAATAAATGGATGTTGAAATTGAGGATTGAGTATTTGCTGCTCGATCACACTGTTTTGTTATCGATAGGCATTATCGATTGGCTAGAAGAACAAATATTAGACTCAAGCCGAATGGCATATGAGTAGTGGAATAGTTCAAAGTATTTTTGGATTGCAAATATGCGGTCACACTGTCCGGCGATCTACCAATCAGCTGTGACGGACGGAAGTAAGTGCGATGAGTGCGCCGGCGAGCAATGGCAATGGCAATGGCAATGGCAATGACGATGTCGAGATTTGTGTGGCCAGCACGAAGGATGGCGACAGACTGATGCAGTTCCTCCACCAGCATTACTACCGGGAGGAGCCGCTGACTGTGGGCTGTGAGCCGCTGGAGCCGGATGCGGCAGATGAGGAGTTTCTGCTGTCCAACTTGCCGCACGGCGCTTGCCTCCTGGCGCTGCACGGCGAACGGATAGTGGCCGCCGCCGTGGCCGGGCCGAAGGGTCCCGATGAGGTCGACCATCTGTATGAGGAGGCGGCCCAAATGGCCGGCAGCAAGTGGGGTCGCATTCTGGGCATTCTGGCCAGGGCGGAGCGGGACGCGAATGTCTTCGCCCGCTTCGGCGTCGACAGAGCGCTCCATCTGCATGCCATCGGCGTCGACGCCCAGATGCGTGGACGCGCCCTCGGCGAGCGGCTCGTCAACGCCCTCGCCGCCCGCGGCAGGCAGCTGGACTATCCCCTGCTCACCGTCGACTGCTCCAGCGTCTACTCCAGCCGCCTGATGAAGCGCCTTGGCTACCAGCTGGTCAACGAAATCCGTTACACCGACTACGTGGACGCCACCGGCGAGCAGCTGCTGCGACCGCCCCCGCCCCACGAGCTCTTGGAGACCCTTGCCCTCCGCCTGTAGCCCCCATTCCCCTTATCGAAGAGCTAGAGCGAACGAGTGGGATAGGTGGAGGGGGGTGGGGGAAGCCTTATCTAAATTATATGTGTTACACGTGCAAGACCTGTCGTAATTGTTATACAACTAATTTTAGTTAATACAAACATGCATTCATACATACATACATATATGCATACATACATACATACATGCATACATACATACATACATACACACATACATACATGCATTCATACTTATGTATTCATATATATAATTACACTCACATGTATGCATATACTTACATACAGTTGTATGTGCGTGTGTGTGTGCAATAAACTAATCAATAGACCTCTAGAAAATTCCTATTCCCCAATAAGTGTTATGCCCTGGGTCCGTTATAACATACATATATTAATCATATCTAAGATCGTAATGGTTCAGCTTGTTAAATATACAAACAAAAAAATTGGAACTCTCTCTATATAGAGACAAATTTGTTGACAAATTATATAGTTCGACTTATAGAAAATCTTTATTTGCCCCATCTATGCAATCTGGTATAGAATCAAAGATAAGTTAACGGTATATATTTAGGGTCTTAACTGTTGAGTTCCAAAAATATCTCTATATTGATAAATACTTTGTGATTGTAAGATTGTGGATTTTTTTTATTTTTATTTTTAAGCCAACAAATCGTATAAACCAATTTTATTTTAATTATTTTACATTTTGTTTGTTTAATATATTTTTTACTCTTTCAAATAGTGCTTCCCTATTCTAAAACCTGCCCTATTATTATTTTTTTTAAGCACAAACATGTTATTTTGTCCATATATATATCTATATAGATAAAATTTGCTTGCCTACCGATATCCTAACATACCTATGACAGTTATAAAAGATAGATTTCTTATTTTCACAATTTCCTTAAGAGTTCAGATCCTGGCTGGCATTTGAACTCTAAATAAGACAAGGATTTATATAGACAACCTTTGCAGCTGGGTTAAATTGCGAAAGATAATTCGTGACTTTTACAATGAAGTTCAGATTACGGCGCAGCTTATCAAAGTGTCCGCGAAGAGCTATTTATAGCCTCTCAATTATGGAGATGACGCAAAAGCTGCAATCAAGTTGCAACACTAATAAAAAAAAAAAAAGGAAAAAAAAATGGAAGAAGAGGCAAAATAAGAGAAAAGGCGCATTGTTAATAATAGAAAGTTGCCCTTGGCAGTTGCATTATACAACGCTAAGATCCGTTTTAAAAAAGCGAAGAAGAAGAAGAAGAAGAAGAAGCAAACGGAACTACGAGCAAGTTTCATTCCTAATAGAACAGATTTGGAATGCGTTTATGGATGATTGCCTCTCGGATGATAAACGGAGCAGGATGTTCAGCTACAACTGTATCTGGGGTAATCCGCAAAAGGAAAGCAAAAGGAAATGAAGAATACTCGTAGGATTGGTCAACGGATTAGCCGTTGTGTGGAAATCCTGTTGAAGTGAAATCGAGCGCGTGAAGTTTAAGTGCCGGCCATTGTCCAACAAAATTTGGCGTAATTGGAGCAAAGTTTATGGCGGATAACGGTTAACCAAGGTCAGCGCAAAAGGAAAACGGAGAGAATGCCAAAACTAACCGAAATTGTTCAAACAAATCAACTAAAAATAAAGAAATGCTGCACAATAAAAGCATTAACAGTGTATGTGTGTGTGAGGGTGTGTGTGTGTGTGTGTGTGCCTGTCTGTGTGTCCTTGAATATTGTGTGCCAAATGCATGGGTGTAGTGGTTGGAAAGGGAGCGAGTCAGCGAGAGCAAAGCTTAACACACACTTCAAGCGCGAAGCGAGCCACAGTCACGTACATTTTATAAACTTGATGGCACGTCAGGCAGGCCCTTTGTCCATACATATCTGGTGGTTAGTGCGTGCTCGCTTGCACTTGTGTTTAGTGTGGCCTGGCAGCGGCACTGCTTGCGCTCGTCAACTGCGTTCGGAATTCGCCGCAAAGCTTGCGCCTTCGCCGCACATCCGATTTGGCCGTCGCCGTCGTCGCCGTTGCCGTTGCCGTCGCCGCTGCGGCTGTTGTTCAAAAACAGCGCCCAATGCTGCCAAAATGCCAGAACAATTCGTGCCGCGTGCGCGTTCGGTTCGTTTATTTAAATAGCGGTGCTTGCCGCTGCTCAGTGGCTGCTGTTGTCAGTGTTTCTTGGCTTCAACGTGCTTAACAGTTACTTCTTGTGTGAGAGTGTGCCTGTGTGTCTGTCTTTTGTGTGAGTGCATGCATGTGCGTGTTTGTTCCTGTGAATGTAAACAAGAAGCCGGCAAAACTGAGACACGGCATAAAAGAACCACTCAAATGTGAAGTTAACCAACACTGCACAACAAAAATGGCGCTGAGCAGCGGCAAGGCAGCAAATCTCGCATTCAAAAGTCATTCAATGAAATTCGCGCAATTTGTCGTTTATCAAATTTTGTTGTTGTTCTTTGTTTTTTGTGTTTGTTTCTCCGTTTTTTTTTGCAGTGAAATTCAACAGACAGAAACTTTGCAAGTCAAGCCAAAGCAAAACAGAAGCAAGCAAACAAATATTATAAAGAAGTAGAACTATTAAAAAAAATCAGCTTAAAATGGCGCTGGAGCTGCAACAAAGAGGCCTCCGCCTTGGCCGCCTGTGGATGCTGCCACTGCTGGGGGTCTGCCTGGCCAGCTTTGCCCTGCGCTGCGATGCGCGTGCGGTAAGTGCCCAACTTGCAACCAACTCCCTGAGCTCCCCCCACCCCTTCCGTACTGTTAGCCAAGTGTTATTCATGGCTTGCCACACACATGCCGCACATTCCACACGGATTTGCAAGCCGAATATCCTTAAGCGCAATCGCGATTACTTTGTCTCAGTTAAGGATGTCGCGCACAAAGCGCAATTGATATATTAACTGCTCTCCCGAGGGCGAGCGTTAAATATTGAGATCAGATATGTATCTATAACTCAGAGAAATACTTTCCAGAACTTCCAGAACTAAATCAATTGATAATATTTTTAATATTTGTATAATTATTATTATATTGGTCATATATTTTATGTATTAATATTGAAAAAGATCAGATATCTATATGTGGAGAAATACTTTCGAGAACTTTCCTATAACTAAATAGACTGAAATGATTGATAATATTATAAATACAAATTTATTACTCAATTTTATTCTTACATTCTGGTAATATTCAAATCTTTTGGAAGAAGATAAGAAATACTTTCACAACTTTTCTCTAACTGAATTAATTGTTGATATAATTAACAATTATTTATTATAGATACTAATTTATTTGTAACTCCCATTCTTACCTTCTATTAATATTAAAAACTTTTTTTCTGACTGTAGATTTGATTTTTGGTAAAAAAAATATTCGGATTTGTCACGAAATATTCTAAGATCTATCTCCACTTTAATTTAATAATAATATTAAGATTCACTTTTAAGTCTTATTTCTTTAATTTAGAGGTTTCGATTAAAGTTAGCTCTCAGAATTTCTTAACATTCAAAAGGTTTATAAAATTTGACTTGTTTAATAGCGAAAATTTATATTGGAAAAATATTTTGAGTATTTCTAAGAGCTCATCTATAAGTTGTATTCAGTATTTAGCCTGATATTTAAATTATGTGTGTTGATTAGACTTAAAACTAGCTTATGAATGTTTTTAATATTTACAGCTTATATATTGTAGAACAGTTACAGTATTGTGTGTAATATAATTATGAAACTATAATTTGTTCATTTTTTAAATATTTCTTTTAATTTTAAGAGTTAACTTTAAAAACTTCGTAACGTTCAAAACTTCTGTCTATTTAAAACTTTTGATGATGTTTCTAATTATTGAAAAATTATTAAAATGTGGGAGTTATAATATTTTTAATATTTTATATAATAATGATCTAGTTATATTTACAACTGAACAACATAAATTCTAGATTCAGTATTTATAATATAATATAAATTAATTAAAAAATATTTTTTTTAAAAAGTGTTAAAGTTATTGATTTAAATGTATTGTACATATATATATATTGTTAATAAAATGATATATTATTTGTTTTATATATTTATTATTGATTAGAATCGGTATTGAGTCGTGATGGTTTATAAGTGCGTAGCTCCAACAGTCTGAAAACTTTTTTTTAGCATCTAATTGTTACTCTAAAATATTTTGGTTGAATTGTTTTTTAAGTCGAAGAACTTGACTTAAAATTTGATACATTAAATATTCAAACATAAAATGGAATTCGCGATACTAGACAAGTGTGAAGCATATATATTTAGATACTTAGATACTTTTATCTCTTATGTTATATTAAACATATATTCTATTCCGATATTGTTCAAGTGTATAAAAAATCTATATGTTTATTAAGTAAAAAGTATATTTATGGTCAACAGTGAGTTTTATTACTACGTCTGCTTCTTCTTGCGGCCCAGATCTGTGAAACAACAGTTATATTTAGATAAAGTGCCGCCTAAATGGAACGATTTAAGCGACGCTTAACAAAAATTGTTGCCTCTGACAAATCGGGCGCCAATTTCGGGCGTCAGCGAGTCGTGGGCGTGGTCAGGAAGCGGGGAGGTCTGGTGGGGAGGCGTGGCAGGTCGCCTCTGATTCTGGCAGGTTTTCAAAATTCGAATTGCCCAATTTATATGCGCAAAAGTTGCGACTCGCTTCCTCTCTCTGTGTGTGTGCTTGAGTGTGTGTGTGTGTGTGTGTGTGTTTTTCGGGAGTAAATCAAAAACGTGAACTCTTGGCTAGCCAAGTCAAAAGTTTTTTTTTTGTTTCTAGGTGAAAGCTACAAGGCGGAAGGGAAAATGGTAGCAGGGAGCGGGGGAGTGGGGGGATAAGAGGCGACGTCATCGTCGCCATTGTTGTCGTCTGCCTGGTAACCAACTCCACGCCCCACCCGTCGGCCCCCTTGGTCAATGGAAATGCCTCTTGACTGGCGACTTGTTTTGGTTTTCAGGGCTTATCCTTTCGTCTCCTTTCCTCGGATCCCTTTGGCTCCCTCGGCTCCAATCCCCCAACCCAAAAGCTTCAGTTGCCAGTGCCATTTTTCTTTCGTTTGTTTTGCTGTTGTTGTTGTTGTTGTAGTCCGCTTTACCGTTAGGGCGCTACGAAATGAATAATTTCTGGGAATTTACTAGAAAATTTTATTCATATAAATCACAAATTAAATAAGTTTTTACGACGTTGTTCAGCGGTTGTGCGAGACCACTACAAAACTTATTTGTGTTCTCAATTCTGGTTCTGTGCATACCCTGTAATTACCAAATGTCTTAAATGGGGTAGCAGACAGATAGTCCTCAAGCACTTGCAACTCTTCATTGAATTGCAAATTGTGTGAAAAGGTTAGGAGAATGCTTTACTCAAACTCAAATATGGGAAGTACGTAGTGAAGGAACCTTCTGAAATTTGAAGAAATTTTAATTGGGAATGTCATTAGGTAATGCTGAAAATATTAGAAAGATCGGCTAAGAAAAAAATGACAAAGAAACTTTTTGTATTGGGGCAAATCAATTTTTGATTGGATTTCGAATTTGATGATTATGGTCTTTAGGTCTTAATGCTTTCTCATATGTATTTAAGAATTTAGTTAAACTATACTGCAAATTTCAGAAAGCACAAAAAGATAAAGTCTCAGGACTTTACTTGCAGGTAGATTAAAGACAGTTATTCTATCTATTACATAAAGTCATTTAATTAGGCTTAAATTTTTCAATTATCACTTAAGCAATATAAATCTAACAAAATAACCAAGTTTTAGGTTAGGACTTCGAAACATTTTTATGAACAAAAATTCTGGTATTTAAAAAAAAAATAAAAATCAAATTCTAATATGCAAAACATTTAGCTTAAAGGGTATTCAAGAGTCGAGCAGTCATCACTTTGCGGCTTGTTTAGCCTTTTAAGCTGTTGTTTTTGTTGTTGTTGTTGGTTCGTCTGAAGCATTTTGGAGGGTTGCCTTGCGGTGCCATTTTGTATGTAGGCAAGCCCCAAGTTGCCGCCCTGCCACACCCCTTGCCACCCCCTCCCTCGGCCCCGCCACGCCCCAGCGTCGTGCGCCGTTTGCCCTTTTTTTGCTTTCTATTTTTTTATTTTTATGTTCGTGTAATTTTTTGTTGGCCTTTTTATTTATGCTTATTATCGTGATTGCTTTCGGCCGTAACCCGGACCCGGAGCCGGAGCCGGAGCCAGAGCTCGGCGCCCGGATTCGGAGTTGGAGTCGGAAGTGTGGACAGTCGCTGCCTATGACACACACACAGACACAAGCACACACTTTGAAGCTGGTCATTTTTGTTGCTTTGAAGACTGCGACAAAATGTTGCAGCCGGTTTTTTGGGGCATGCGGCAGCTGCATTAATAATGCAACATTAGCCAAGCATTGGAGGCATTTGAAGCGTGTGCAGGTCTGCACTGTGGCAGCCACATGACCGCCGCACAACAACAACAACAACGACAACGACAACAACAAGCAATTAATCATAGACGCAGTCAATGCCACAACCGCTGCTCCACATTTGGTTCATTCAACCAACCCACCCAACCACCCACAAGGACGCCAGGCGAAGGCCACAGCACATAGATAAAAAAAGAAGAAGGAAAACTGCCATCAAAATAAAGCAAGAAAATGGAAATGGAAATTTTTGGTAAAAGTTGGTTTCCTTTTTTTTTTCCTTTTTTCTCTTTTTGCTGTCCCTGACCTTGCAACTATTTCGCACATCAAATCATAATTTATGTTGCAAGAAGAATAGAATAGAAGCTGGAGCGGGGGTGGGGTTAAGGGTGGGGGTGTTGGGTGTAGGCGGCGCCCACATAATTATCGCCTTGATTTATGGCAGCATTTTCGCAGCCAATTACAAAAGGAAAAGTGAACGCAGCAATAACAAAAAAAAATGGTGAAAACGGAAGCGGAAATCACGTGGCATGTGGCATGTGGCATGTGCTGCATGTGGCATACACACACGCCACACACACACATACACACACACACACACACACATTTGACTTCTGATTGAGGCCATCTTCTGCTTCAGCTTGCGTGCCATGCAAATTGCCTTCGCTTTCGCCTTCAGCCGCCAAAATAGTTGAAAGTCATCCAAGAATCGAATCAGGCTCAAGGATCCATAATTGGAGCTTTACTGTACTCATTATTGTGTACCTTCTAGTATTTCAGCAGCTGCACTTTACTCATTACTTTGCCTTTTTTTTTTTTTTTTGCTTTATTATTATAACCATCGTTAGTATTATTATTTAATATCTGGAATTTTTCCGAGTTTGGATTCTTTACTTTTGCTTTCAGTGCTTACCATCTAAAATTTAACTAGCTCTGCAGTTTTCTTTATTTAATTTAACTCTTTTTTATCTGTATTTTATAATTTTTATATGTATATAATATAATAATCTATATATTGTATTATTTTTTTTATTTATGTGATAATATTTAATAGTAATAGATATATAAAATATAATTATACTTCTTTTTCGAGTTGCTTTTCGATGAGTTCTCTATTAGTCATTTTTTACTGTATATTATTAATATAATACAAAGAAAATTAAAAAAATTTAATTGAATTTCATTTTACAAAAAAAAAGAATTTTAATTAATTTAATTAAAAATATTATTTTTATTATAAGCTGAAATGTTAAATCTAGCCATTTTTTAGAGGGTTTCTTTGTCAGCTTTTAAAATAAATAATTGTTTGTATATGTAGTGCTAATCGGACGATCTATAACAATATATATTCAAGGGACATTTCAATGGAACTTTGTGCGAGGGAGTGGCAAAGTGTGATTGCCGCATGTGGCATGTTGCATTTGCCACTTGAAGCGCCATTTACTAGCTGCTGGCTGCCACATTAGCTTTGTCTTCTGTCTTCTGTCCTCTGTCCTCTGTCTGTGTCCTCGTCCTGACAGCCGGTAATCAACTCAGCTGTGCCTCGCGTTCTTTTCCTCCTCCGCCTCCTCCTCGTGCGCGTCCTTTCGCTCGTCCTTTGAACCGGTTCGGCAGCTCCTTATGCGGGTGCACTGGCATTTGCAGTTGGTTTATTTCGCTATCCGGCGCTAAGCACTTGCCACGCCCCCCCGGGGGTTTATCCCTGCAGCTCCTTTGAGCTGCGAGTCCTTTGTTTAACGCGCTGCACGCCTCGTTATGCACAAACAAAGCGACTCGCTTCAATTTGGCAGCAAATTATAAAAGGCAGCTGCAACTTTTAGCCATAGCTAAAACTTTTAGCTATGGCTAAAACTTTCAGCTTTAGCTGCAACTTTGTTTTTTTTTTTTTTTTTATATTTAGCTGCTTTTCTCACGTGCCGTTTCTAGTGATCGATAGTTTCAATGGAACTATTGCTGACAGCTTCAACAATTAATCAATGGCAGTTCGAAGAAGAAGAGGGAGCGTATTTCAATCGAGTGCTATCAACTGCTGAATACTCTGTCCCATATCAATAACAGCTTTGAACGTACTTCTAGCTGAATTTATTTATCGATGACTCACATTTGATCGATGCTTGGGGCAACTTATCGATTCATAATACTCTTTCACACATGAATGTCAGCTTTGAACGTACTTCTGGCTTATTTTACTGATCGATAGTTTGCAATTTATCGTTATCGGTATTTATCGAAACTCATCATTGATAATATATTAACATATTAGTCTGATACGCTCTTAAATTGTGAATAGTGTATAATAATGAAGGAATGTTGTGAGACGAGTGATAGATACCCTGTTCCGATTGCGCAACAGCTGAAAGGAGATGAAAATAACACGTCTCAATCAGAAAACGAATCTTTAATTTCTCACAATCGAGAGCGAGAGACAACGAGAGTGAAAGAGAAAAAATGAAGGAGAAAGATAATAGAAACAATCTAGAACCTTACAGAAAGCGTTAATAAAATAAAGAGAAAATAGAGAGAATGAAAGGAAGACATTTCAAGTACAATTCTATTAATTTTCAATTCAAATTTCACCCACTTTTTCAATTCCACTCACGACCTAAATTCTCACTTTTAACTAAAATATTAAAAATTATTTCGCTCGTAGCCCCAAAAAGTAGGCAATATATATTTAAATCCAAGTACTTTAATGACAGTCGTAAGATACTTTGCTGCTAGCTTTATAATGCAAATATATGCATAAATATAAAAAAAAAAAACAATAAAAATTCAAAGATACTTTTTTATATGCAGATAAACTCTGTCAGCTGTCAGCAAAGAGATAAAAATCAATTTACGATACCAGTTCTTGAGATACTTCACTAAAAGCTAATGAAGATATGTGCCACAACATTCTTGATTAAAAAACTTTTCAATTGGAAAGTTTTTGAATAGTCCATCAAATCAAGCGAGGCCAATAAAAAAAAAGAATAAGCTTCGGATTTATAAGCGATAATATTCAATAAAGAAGGTAGCTAAGGTTTTCACTTGTCCAAAGTTTTCGTGCAAGAGTCAAAAACTTTTTCATGGCAAAAAGTTAATTTCGTAAAATTCCATTCAGAATTATTTTTATTGTCATTTACTTGACATCAAAATAATAACAAAAAAAAAAAAAAAGGAAAAACCACTTTGTTGGGTTAGTCGAAAGTGTTTGATTAGAAAAACACTTTTCTTATAAAAGTCATCCAAGTGTGTCCGTTGTTTTAAACTCTTTTTTTTTTTATGTGTAGGAGTGTCCATTCCAAGTTTTCAGTTATTGAGCATTGGCTTTACTTTACCTTTACCTCTTATTTGAGTAGTCTTCAGATCTTTATTATAGAAGTTTTCAGATGTTGAAATCCATTTTAAGATCAAGCTATATCTTCTATTTGATGATAATGGTTGATGAAGATGTGTCTTCGATTTGAAATTTTTATCGATAGTTAAATTAATATTCACCCAATCGATAAGAATCGCATACATATATTTTTTGTATATTCGTTTAAATCTGTTTAAAAAAATTTGTCGTAGAGCTGAACAGAAGATACCGAAGCCTAGGCTAGGAAGAGGGGTGCAGCAGCTGTTGTTGTTGTTGGTTTCGTGAGGTGCTAGGGTGAAGGTTTTTAGGGGATGGTGCGTGGGGAATTCGGTGGAGCAATAAAGGCAAAGGCAAATTAATTTGCAGACATTTGAGACGGTCAAAGTTCGAGCGTCGAATAAATGCGGCTGATGATAATGAGGCCTAGTCGAGGCCGTGGACAACACTGATGATAATGATGATGATGATAATGATGATGATGATGATACCACCGATGGGGCTGGAGGGTTTCTAGGGGAGTGGATGGTTGGTAGAAATGAGGGAAATGCAGAGCGATGAAACGTTATCGCTCGCTGGGGCTTCATTGATAACTAATGTGGGCCCATTAATCGAGGCACTCAGTAGTTATTGTTGTTGCTGTTGATGTTGCTGTTGGCCCTGTTTCTTAGCCAAGTTGTTGGCACTTGGCCGGCAATTGGGCCGAAATGCGTGTTAAACATTTTATGCTAACCAAGGCAGCTCCTTAATAATTGAACAATAAAAAATGGCGTTAAGTAATTTGTGTATGCGAGCTCATAAAACTCGCACACACACACACACACACACACACATACACACACACGCACGCACACACATACGCACACATACGCACACATGTGCATTAATTGTTAATTTAGTGCTCGTTTAAGTTTAACGATTCGTGGTCATGAAATTTTAAACTTTATTGCCAAAAAGCCGGAGCCAACAAATTACAAAATGCGACGGCAAATGCAAAAACTCGTTGCCTTAAACACGCGCCTAAAGCGTGCCTCTCACACACACACACACACACACACACACACTCAAAAGACACACACATACATACATACTTTGGCAGCTTTACCCATTGCCAATGAAAATCCACTGATTCATGTTAATTAAATGTGACACAAGTTTAACAGCTTTTCTTTTGGCACGCTTCGTTTCATTGTCGCTTAAATACCCTGTACTTAAACGTGCTTGTGGGGTATGCTTGACAATGGGCACCTTTTTTCAAGTGCTTTTACAGTGTTCGTTGAGTTCAATATAAACTCAATTTGATATATATTCCTAATGCAAATACCCTGTATTTAAGCGTGCAGGTCGGGTATGCTTATGTAAGCAAGAGCAGCTGGAGATAAGATCTTGTCATAAACAACGCTTGTGCAATGTTGCTCAGTTTCGATGTCATTCAAATCATTTATTTTACTGCGATTTTCCGTATATATCGAAAAATAACTGTTAAGATAAAAACTGCTCACTTACTCAATAAATAGAGAGATGAACACATTTTTTGGTGGCTAACTATTTTATAACGCTGTTTTAGCTCGAATGAACAAATTTCCAGCGTATCCGATAGTCGGGCTTTCCCATTTCGTTGCTGTCCTGCAATAAAAAGTTGCAGCTGCGAGCCGTAGAAAATTCATTTGCTATTGTTGAGGCCGACGCTTGTTCTGCCACGCCCCCCAAGCAAAGGACTCAGGTGCCGCCTTAGATTTGGACGCACGTCATGTGCGAAAATTTCGACCTCGATTTCAATTTCGATCAATGGGCAAAAGTTTTTCGCTTTTAATTAGAAATCGAATCCTCCGCAGGCTCTGCCCGGCTATGCTGTAGCCGCCAACTTGTAGCTGTGGGCGTGGCACATTCAAAGTTTGTCAACGTGCCAAAAAGGGGCCGCAAATGGGCGCAATTTGTGTGCAGAGGCCACACAATGGATGGACACGAGGATGCTTCAATATTAAGCACCTGCAGCTGGTTCAGCCTGTGGCTACGAAAACTTTACCGTTGCTCATTTAATTGAGCCTTAGTTCGATGAGAAGAAGTGTCCCCAAAGTGCTTCCAAAATTGGAAATAAATTTATTCAAATTAAGAAATAGCAAATACCAAAAAAAAAGGCTTTTTGATCAGACTCTAGAAAATGCAACACATAAAAATCATTTGGTCACACTCTCCAAATGCATGACTGGGCGCCATATTGACAAACAGCTTAAGCACAAGAACTAAACATTAACATTCTTCTGCTTCTGCTTCTACTTCTGCTTTTGCTTTTAACCGTTGCAATTCTCTCTCACTCCTGCTCTTCGTTTATATTTTGAATACAAATTTAACTGGAGCCATCAGCGCCCCCACACTCTCTTTCAATTTCAATTAGAAACTTTAACTGCACACACACACTCAGACAGAAGAACAGACAGAGAAAGACAGCAAGACACACCCACACAGTCAAAGTTGTGCTGCGCTGAGCTGCGCTGCTTTTCAAATTGTCGTCAGCAGCTGTAGCGACTCAGCAGGCGAACAGTTTCTTCTGCTTCTGTTGGTGGCGCTGCCGCTGCCACTGTCAGCAGCTGGCAGCGCATTGCTGTGCGTTTCTTTTTCAGTGCACTGTTGGGTGAGAGCAATTTAATTTCTTTTCAGCTGCCATTCGTAACGTCTTGAGATGAAGCTGCAACGACTTGGCAATGCCCCTGCAGCGCAACCACCCATTCAACAAGCCAGGCTGTGTGCTTGAATGTGTGTATGTTTGTGTGCAGCTATTAAAGTAAATCACTTAAGCTGGTTGCAAAAATAAAAGCAAAACCATTCCCACACAGCCTCAGTCTATGGCATCCACTTACACACACTAACATACACACACACATATATATATACTCATAATGTGCTTATCATATAGAAAACGACTTGTGTATGTGCATATACTAGATGCATACACATACTTATGTGTATATGGTATATGTCTACATGCCTAAGTGCGGCTGTTAATATTTTGCGTCTTTAAGTGCATAATTCAACATTGGCTGGAATGCAAGTAATGCAAGGATTAGACTATGCACAGCAAATTACGTTGTTATCCTTGGGTTTAAAATACATGTCAAGTGCAGCGCACCGACATTGCCGGAGAGCCGAAACGAGATTGAGAGCGATTTAGTAATTGAGCACGGCTAAATGAGAGCTTGCAGCGCGACAGCGCGAAAAGCAACTGTGCAACTACTACTTATAATACTAACGAAGTGAGCTCGTAAGCGCTTAAAGCTAGAAATCTTGTTATATTACAGCTTTTCCTCTCGCAGTGGCACTGAAAAGAGAGCAAAAAGAGAAAAGGAGTGGTAATTTGACTCGATCAAATAAACTCTTGTTGTGTGACAGCTATTCCGCTCGAACTGGCACTCAGAAGAGAGCAAAAAGAGTAAAAGAAAGAGCGTTGTGCCAATTTGATTGGATCAAATAAACTCAAAAACTGTATCTGTCTCCCTTTCTCGCAGTAGACGCTCATTAGGCTGTCAGCTAATCCTCAGTTATGAGAACGCAAAAGTCAATAAGTAAACTATTCTCGTACCAGCACTCTCTCTCTCTCTTTCTTTCTCTCCCTCTTTAAACTAAAAAAAAAAACAACAACAAAACGAGTGAATTGAACAAAAAGTTGAGCCCCGTCAGAAGCAAGAAAAGAAAAGGAAATTCGCACTGCCAATGGAACCATTCCCAGTAGAATTGAAGAATGCACTTTCCAACTTGGCCAGGTTCTTCATAATATGCAACTTTCTGGCCAATTCGGTGCATCTGGTGCACGACTGGGAACTGGAGCGGATCCTCCTCAATATGAACTGGCGCTGCGGGGACATCTATGCCAATCTCTATCTCACCTGCAGCGTGGTCGGCCAGCTTTTGGCCTGCGTCATGGTGGTCTTCGATGGCAAGCGGCACGTGGCTGCTTGCATACTCAGCCTATTCGCCAATCTGCGGGTTGCCTCGAATCCAATGTTGTGGAACTTGGAAATCTATGCGGATGTCTTCGTCCTGGTCATAGCGGTACTATTAGCCACCATACCGCCACATCGTCTGGTCCGCTGCGCATTTCTCCTTGTCGCCTACCTCACCTATAAGAATGTCAACGACGGCCTGCCCTGGCAGCTCTTCCATCGATACGGGGTCAAGTTGCTGATCATCTTCGTGCTGAGCGGCTACCGTCTGAAGTGGACCACTGGCCTGCTCCTCGTCCTCCTGGCCGCCCAGAGCTTTCAAGCCTACGCCTGGTGGGAGCTGCCCTACTCCCTATCCAATATGCCGATCATATTCTACAAGCGCTTCCAGTTCTGGCAAATGGTCTCCATACTGGGCGGCGTCCTCATGACTGCCGTCCACACCCATTAGTTCTAAATCCCTT
>JBAMCK010000456.1:90000-183625 GCA_037075185.1 Drosophila pseudotalamancana
TTTTCAATTTGAGGTTATGTATTCGTTTTTTTTTTTAGAGAATTTGCTAAATGTGAGCTTTGAGTAAAGAAGGCTTTTGCTCAAGCGTTTATTTTGGCAAATTCAATGGGTATTACAAATAGGACTACAGTAGCTTTTAAAGTATTTTGCATTAAGAGGAAGCCCAACGGTACCCATAGAAATGCAATTGTTGATATTATATAAGAAAAATTGAGTAATTAAGCTGCATTTACAGATACCCTATGAGGGAATTTGCTTTTACTTTGAGCTTATGAGCTTTTTAATTTAGAAGTATTTTACTAACAAAGTTTGCTTCAAGTAGTGGAAGAGAAAAAGAAATTTAGGTACAATAACTTTTAAAGTCTTTCACTCAAGGGGATGATGATAGAGTACACTCAATCTACAGATATAGGGTATACGGATTGTATTTCTCTATCAGTTTGTTTTTAAGATAAAGATTGGCATTTGATTGTTTCCATATTTTCACTCCTAGGGTATATCAAATCCATTCAACTATTTGTTAGCTTTAATCTTAAGCAATGACCATATTATACCCATTAAGAGGTTAATTTGTTTAATGGTACAGGGTATTAAAAGGCATTTGATTGTTTCTATGTTTTCACTTATTCTATTGTTCAAATTGTAACGGGATCGCTTGTGGAGAGGCCTTGCAAGGTCCTTAGGCGTCTTCATCATAACTACAAACAAAGAATAACGAGGCAAACAGTCAAACAAACTGAACTGAAGAACCTGAACTGTTTGCACTCCAACTTGTTAAGTGCCCCCATTTCCCCCCACCCCCTTCCAGCCCCCATCTCACGCCACTTCTCTCATACAGAAAGAAGAAAGAAAATGGGGGAAACAATAAAAAGGTATAAAAATCAAAATAAAAGTGTCAACAAACTGTGAAGCTGCATAGCCCCAATTTTTTAGCCCACTTTCTGTTTGGCAGCCAGCAAAATAAACAAATGAAATTCTCTTTTAACACATGACTGAGCGCAGGCTTTTATGCTTTACCAATACACACACACACACACACACATATATACATATATTATTATTTATATGTATTTTATTGGCATTTTTGATTTACATTTCATAATTATTTCAAATCAACTTTTTTTCCTTTTTTTTTTTTTTTTTGCCATTGATCATTTTGTTGAGCGCTGCAAATAAATCAACTGTGTGTGAGTGTGTGTAAATAAGTAATTGAATAATTATGAGTGCATTCACACAGACACAGGCAGACACTCACACGCATACGCACACTTATTTAGATTATAAAAATGTTGCATTTAATTTGCGTCTGTCAACAAATTTTGTAAAAACCGTCGAAAGGCTTTTGCAGCAGCAACACACGTAACATTACTTTGTTGTACAGTGTTGAACATACAATAGGCTAACAGGAAAGTAGACTGAGATGGAGAGAGATGGAGACAGATGGAGAGAGAGAGAAAGAGAGGTCGAGTGTGTGTGATCGAGAGGCGAGACAATTAACGTTAGAGCTCGCTAAAAAAAAAAAAAATGAAGTGTCAGCATTTAGTAGCTCGTTTATTATTAAAGCAAACATTCAGCATTTGTTATTAAAGCGCAAAAAATACTGATATGCATACACATACAGATATAAATATACATAATATATACACACAATATGCATACATACATATATGCACACAATCTATTATACTAAAAACTATATTTTTAGCATTTCCTTAACCAAATAACAATTCAAAAGGCTTCATTTAAATTGTTTTTGTTTTAGTTTGCGGTTTCAAACAAATTTCTTTTTGTACCCATTAAAAAGCGTCAAACAGGGTATGACATTTTTGTGAAAATGTATGTAACAGAAAGAAGGAGGCGTGGCCGATCACATTAAGTACATATGAATATTCTTGATCAGCATCAAAATCTGACTTTATTTAGCCCATCGCATCGAACTCAGCATCTATAAGAGCTAGAGACTTAAAAATTGATATGTGGGATCTTTTAAAGCACACGCAGATCAAATTTATTTCGAAAATAACGATAACTCTATTCGTTTCATTAACACGTTGCAGTTTTTTTGTTAGTATCTCGTCCATCTTAAGAGATATCCTACCTTGTATATAAAGTATAAATTCTACTAAAGGAGGCACAAATTTTGTATTCTTCGGATTTTGTATACCTCTATTCCTTTCATCAATATTAGCAAAAACTCATTTTTAATAGAGAATTTTACTTTTAGTTAACGTTTCAACTAAAAAGTTAAGAACTAAATTAGAATGACAAAGTTGAACCGGTTCAGTTCCTAAATACATAAAATAATGAATGAATAAGAATAATAAGTAGCATTCTATTGATATATATTCCAGATAACATAAATTTAAATAATATTCAGCTTAAATGCGAGATAATTAAAAAGGAAAACAAAGGCTAGCAACGCTTTTCCAACGAAATTCAATCAAAAAGATTAATTTTTTGTTGTCGAACGTAATCGTTAATTGGAATTGTGGAACTTTTATGAAAGATGAACAGTTGGCATAGAACACACTCTTTCTCTCTCTCTCTCTCTCTCTCTCTCTCTTTCTCTGTTGCTCTCTCCCTCATTAAATCCACTTTGTAGAAGGAAATTAAAAGCAGTTCCGACATCAAATGAATACAAATGGAGTTATTTCATATACAAATTGGCAACGGATAAGAGAAAGGGAAAGGAGAAGGAAGACAGGGAAAGGAAGAGGAAGAGGAAGCGGAAAGTGTGACAGTGTGAGAGTGTGAGAGTGCATTGCGCATACGCCGCATGGACCAAACATTATTTTTTGTTCACTCCACATTCGTCTGTGGTGTGGGCGAAGAATGTGGCGAGCGAGCCGAAAAAGCATTTCATTAACTTAATTAACTTTTAATTGAAATTGTTTGACAGAGGCGAAAGCATGGACTTTCATCTTTTAATTGCAATTTGAAAGCACCAAACAAAAAAAAATAATGAAAAAAAAAAAAAAAAAAAACAAAAACTTATGAAACACACAAACAACAATATTTTTAATTCAAAAATGTATTAAAATAAAAAAAGGTAAATTTATAACAATAATCAGCAAAGCGAGTGCAAAGCGGGTGCACTCGACTGTGCGATACAGTGAAAATTCATAAAATTTCACCTGAAAACAAAGTTAATTAATTAATTCAATTCAATAATAATATAATTCAATAATTCTTTACTACATTCATAGGGCAAATCCAGAGTAAATAAACTTAAATATATTACGATCCCGCTCTTAAAATATAATATAAACAAACAATCCACAACACCAATATACCCACCTTATCCATCAAGAACAGAGTATTTAAATGGTAAATGGCAAAGCGAGAAAATCAAGTAAAGAATTTTTAATTTATTAAAAGTACGTAAGGTACTTATAAAAAGTTGTTGAACGTAAAAGCCGGGCCGGGCACGAGGAGGCGGGATAACTGTGAAACTTAACCAACAGTTAAGCAGGTTGTCAACAATTGTGACGGCTAAAATATATATATATATATGCCAGACAGACAGCTTATCCTGCCGCTGAATTAATTGAGTAGAATGAAAGAATGCAAATGTATATGAATATATATTAGGCTTTTCATTTATTGTTGGGTATTTGTTGCTGTTCGAAATTTCAATGACAGTTAAGTTAAGTTGTCAAAAATAGATAGCCTATTTATTAATAATTTATCAGGTAGCTTAATGCTGTTAAATAAGTTGAGGTTCTGCTTTGGGGAGAACTTTTTCGTGTTTACAGTGAGTGGATTTTAATATTTTACGCTTGTTAAAATTTAACTGCCAGCCAATCTGCCTTGTAAATATTTGTGAGGGCCTTAGACAGTTGTTAGTTAAATAGATAAGTGAATATCTGAGTCTGCAGTTAAGACAAATCTTGCCTGCAAGCAAACTAACTTTCATGTTAACTAGTTAAATGGCAGCTAAACTAGCTGCTAAATTTGCATGCGTTAAATAGATATGTGAAAACCAGATCTAAGTTTATCCAACTGCTTAAATATACCAGACAGTTTATCATTTGCTTTAACAAATAGTTTATCACATTTTAACATTTCGCACTAGCTCTTGCTCTACGCTTAACTGGCAGCTAAACTTGCTTGTAAATTTGTGTAAAATGCATAATAAACTTTGCTGCATTACATAATTCTACAAATTTGCTCCGAGCTCTCCGAATGTGGAGCAACAATTTTTTTTATACATTTGCGACCAGCTTAAATATTTTTAAGTAGCTCCCCAGGATTTTTTTTTTTTTTTTCATTTTTGAGGGGGCATAAAAAGATTTGATGTGCGCTTTAAACACGTCTGGCTGCTGTTTATATGCATATTTATTTCCGCTTTGGCCTCCCCTTGGGTCTATCCGTTCATCCCTCCCCCGCCCACAGCTTCCGCTCCTTCTGTTCTTCCTCTTGCAGCACAAGCCTTGCATTCGTAATTAGTTAATGTGCCACCGTAGTCAGTCGCATTGGCTTTACAGCTGGCTAAATGCCCCCACCACCATCCGCAACCCCCGTTTCTCCTTTCTCTTCTCTCCCTCGTTTATTAAAATAAAAAAGCAAAAGAAAATTTGCTGCTTTCAGCCTTTCAGCCAGCTGTTTTCTACGCGTTATTCACCTGTTCCCAGCTGCTGTCTCAGCTAATGAAGTACACACACAGACACACACACACACACACACACACACACACACACACTCACGCACACATACACATCTAGTATGTGTATATATAGATATGGAGGCTGGAGGCCTACATATGGCAGCCTTCAAAGCAACATTTCTTTATTTTCCTTACACATTTGCATGCATAATATGTGTTTTTTTTTATGTTCTTGCCTCATTATGTGTGCGTGTGTCTGTGTGTGTGTGTGTGGAACAATATTTAAAATGTAAGCGTTTTACGTGGCGTATACTTAATGCATTAAGCATACGCCGCAGAGCAACACGGAACAAAAAAAGGAGAACAGCAAAAATTGAAATGAAACGAAGCGCTCTTCTTCTTTTTCTTCTTCTTCTTCTTTGTTGTTGTTACCTTTTTGCTGCCGCTTGTAACAAGACTGCTTGTTCTTCTTCTTCTTCTCATGTAAGTTCGTTGCTGTTTGACTCGTTTACAGGTGAACGTGAGCAACACCTGGACCATGCCGCAGGAGGGTTTGAATGTGTTCTATCGTTTCTTTCGTGATCGCATCTCCTGGTTCGAGGCGGACGCCGTTTGCCAGTTCCATCATGCGAATCTGGTGACAGGTAAGCGAAAGGTGCACCAAAGGAGCGGGCTGTGTGTTGATGGAGGGGGGAGGGGGGAGGGGAGGGGGAGGTGGAGGGGTGGTGCGTGTCTGGCAAGTGAAGCCGACAGGCAGCCGCAAAGCCAAGTCAAAGATGCGACGTGAGGCTTTAGTTAAGCCAGTTCCAAAGCAGAAAAAAAAACAGAATATATATGTACATATATATATATATATATACATATATATAGTGGCAAGGGGAGGGGGGGAAATTTTTGCTATACATGCGGACATTGTGTGGCAGCAGGTGCTCCGGCTGCTGGGGATTGGGGCACAGGTATAACAAAGCAATGGTAAACGCCAACAAAATGTGAAATGCAAATAAGCCCAATAACAAAGCGAGAGTGAAAGAGGGACAGAGACAGAGATAGAGAAGGAGTGAGCAGAACAGGTAGCAGAGCACAGGTAGAGGTTGCGCAGGTTGCGGGGGCTTGGCAAATGTCCGGCAGCTGCTCTGACAACCGACTCCGGATGGTTGCAACTGCAAAAGGTCCACCGAGTCAAGAGCCAAGGCCTTCATATAACACAAGCAGTAGCAGAGCAATAAGAAGAAGAAGAACAGCAGCAGGGGAAAGCGGGTGCTGCTCGGGTCGTGCATCTAATGGCCAGGCAAAGGATCTCTCGGACTATATCATTCGTCTGCCTCAGTGCGCTCAGCAGCACAGGACAAAAACCATAATAAATCCTTTTGACAAATACCGGACACTGCAATGCGGCTCAAACTGTAGGTCAAAGCGGGTCAAAAGAGGGTTGGGGGGGAGGGGAGGGGATGTGGGGCTAAGTCAACAATGGGTCCTCGTAAATAGCTAAGCAGATGGTTGATAAATTGTTCGTGCCACTCAAAGACAATGCAAATGGTTCGACTGCAATCGGAAAATTGTGGAAAATGCTGCCAAATCCGATCAAAGCGCAAAATCTAATAAGCATCAAAATTATACTAGATCAACATATATATAGATGAATATATGTACATATATACATTGATAAACAGACTTCTAGCTTAAGCTTATGAAAAACCGATTGCAGGGTATTTGAGATTCTTAGCTAAAGGTTTAACATTCAATATACGAGATTATATATTATATAGTAAAGTTGTTTGTATTAAGGTAAAGCAGTGCAGAGGATTATGGAGCTGGAAATGATGGTAAAAGTAGGTTAAGCAAAGTACAGATAGGTAGGCAGGTAATCCGGTTCGCAAACCGATTCATAATTCATTTGTAACCATAGCTTAAACCTTCACAAAGAAATATTAAAGTAAAGTATTCAACTTTTGAGTAAATCCTAGCTTAATATTTATGAACCAAATTGTTTCGTTTAACGATTCACAATAAATTTGTAACCAAGTAAGGAAACCGAAATCGAATTGAAAAAGGTTCACTTTAGAAAACATTTCATGTATGAACCGAACCGGTTCGTATATGGAGTTACAATTCAATTTTCAAACTAAAACGAACCGAATTACTCCCTAGAAGAACCTAACGTCATATATCGTAGATCCAAATACAGGCTAAATCGTAAATTCAAGCTTATGCTGAGATTATAAATAAAAAAAACACTTTCTCAAGACGAACCTTAAGGAATAATTAATAATTTATATATTAGAATATTAAAAAATGTTTATCAATTAAATGTTCATTATTTTAGACTTTGATGTTCTTATCCATAAAGTGGAATAGATCGACATAACATTTATTTTAGAGTCATTTTTTCAATTTATATATTAGAATATTAAAAAAAGTTTATCAATTAAATGTTAATTATTTTAGATTATGAAGTTCTTATCCATAAAGTGGAATAGATCGACATAACATTTATTTTACAGTCACTTTTTCAATTTATATATTAAAATATTAAAAAATGTTTATCAATTAAATGTTAATTATTTTAGATTATGAAGTTCTTATCCATAAAGTGGAATAGATAGATATAACATTTATTTTAGAGTCATTTTTTCAATTTATATATTAAAATATTAAAAAATGTTTATCAATTAAATGTTCATTATTTTAGATTATGAAGTTTTTATCCATAAAGTGGAATAGATCGACATAACATTTATTTTACAGTCACTTTTTCAAGGCTCGAAATGCAAAGGAATTTAGTTATTCAAAACATTTGTCCAGCAGAGGACCTTTTATTGGAGGTTGAGCGCCTGGCCAAGGATAAGACAGCCCTTTTTCTCAATGAAATTCCATTCCGTTCAATACACCGCACACCCATTCAAATCCATATCCAAAGTATACCCCAAACGAATTTCTGACAAATCTGACTCGAATACTAAACTGGGTGATTGGATTGCATTGTCCTTTATCCTTATAAATAGATTCATATGTTTCGCTCATAGTTTCCTTCAACTTGGGCACACAACACCGAAAGTTCATTCGAGCGAACAATTGTCCCAGGGTCAACTTTGTGGGCGATGGGCGTTAGAGGGGGGCGTGGCCGGAGTGTCGGTGTGCATAAACAATTTGAGACGCAGGGATGCATGTAAATGTGTGAAACAACAACAAGAAATTGAAACAAGGATAATAAAAAATATAGTAGAGGGAGATGAAGAACAAAAGTAAGAAGAAGAATAGCAAGAAGCAGCATAAGCAGCGGAAGAAGTTCAAACAGAGCTTCGATGTACAAATAAACAGTTAAATGACAGAGTGGACCAAAAACAAAAAAGGGAAATTGAAGCTAAGATAGCGACAGGCAACGGCAAGAGTGGACGACTTGAAGATACCCTGTAGGCAGATCTAACTTTATTTTATATTGAACTCTTGTATACACATCCTTGTATACACATCCTTTATATCTGAAAGTTAAGTTTGTACACATAAAAATAAGACCATTTTAGACCAGTAGATACCTATGTATATAAGTGAAACCTTAAAATACCCTGTATTCAGCTCAGTAGCGCACAATTGTGTAAGACTTAAGTTGACAGAAAGATACCCTGTAACCGTAGATAACTTGTATAAGAGTATATGAGAGCTAAAGTGAAGAAATTATTTCGATTTACTCGTACGACCAACAGACACCCTGTATGCATGGGTGAAGTGTTTTATTCATTGATGCAATAAATCAGAAATATGTATTTTTTCTTATAGATTTAATTGCAACAAATCGACACGCTCGCAAAGCGAATAACTTTATGCAGGGTATCTGACAGTCAAGTAATTGCTGAGAGATACGTTTGACATAATTTTTGTTGTATGTGTTTGTAGTATGGACAAAAGTTGAGAACATGCATCGGATTAGACCCGCATCTGTCCGTTAAAACTGGGAATGAGTTTTTGAGGGGTTACGGTTGAATATTCCGGTACGGCAACGGCAACGGCTACGGCGTGGTTTCTGTGGTTCTCTCCCTGCTGCTGTTGCTGGCAAATGTGCCGTATGCCCAACACGGGTTAAAAACAATACGCTGAGCAAATTAAATAGAAATATTCGCATTGAACAAATAAAAACCATTTCCATCGCTCCTTCTCACTCGCCCTTTATGTTTGGCCATTGTTATTGTTATGTGGGTGGCTGTGTATGTGTGTGTGTGTGGATATGTATTGGTTTTCCTGCTTTTCCTTACTGTTTTTATTTTTACTGCCAGTCGACAACAGTTTTCAATTTGATGCAACTCGCGACCTGCTCAGGGAATTGGATGTGAACGACATCGTTTGGATTGGACTCATGCGGCCGCAGAACTCCGAGCGCTTTATGTGGTCGTAAGTACAACAACACCAACAACAACAACAATATCAACACCAACAAAAACAACAGGATCAACAACAACTAAAGTAAACAACAACAACACTGTTGTGTTGTAATTGCATTGTTCGTGCTGATATGTTTATTTATTTTATTTTTTTTTTGGTATGCGATCCATGATATGCGACCCCTTAAATACTTTAAAATTCCAGTTTTAAACCGTTACGCAGTTCCGTTCGATTAAGAACTTAAGAGCTATTAAAGTTGACTTAACATGCATATATGTATATATATATATATATATATATATATATATATATATATATATATATATATATATATATATATATATATATATATATATATATATATATATATATATATATATATATATATATATATATATTAATATAAGTAAATAGCCTTGGAGTGCAAAAGTATATGCAAAAGCTTGCATTTAATGCCCCAAATTTATACAAATTTGTATTTTGGTTAATTTTTTATACATTTTCGCAATCATTTTCTATCTTCTAGTTTTTCGTATAATTTTTTAGTATTATAGTAAATTTTATATTTTAGATTTTTCTGCAATTAAATTCAAATTTAAAGTTAAAAGGCTGAAGCTTCTCACCATTCCATTGAAAGCTTTTAGGCGTTCTCTTAACAGTCTGTTACTGTTACACTGTTAATGTTAATTAAAACATACTTAACCCATGTTAAATAAGTGTGCAAGGATAACGACATTAGTTACATTCAAGCCCAAGCAATTGATTTATTTTCTTTAACTGCATTCTTTGACTTAACAAGCACTTTAACTAGCTGTCAAACTGGATGTTATTATTTAAACAGAACTGAAGTTAACAGACTGTTAAGTTAGTTTTCAACCATACTTCAATAATAATATGTATGAATAAACTTTGCAGAATTTTAGTTTCCTTACAAGCAAATCATTAAATATATCGATAACACGTAATGTGATAAATCAAATTATCATATATAATCCATTTATTATTTGCAATACACAGTAACTCTCGTCCTTTGGTTGTGGACACTGGCTACTGGGCAGAATCGTTGCCATTGATGGATGCTCCCCTCTGTGCTGTTATCGATCCTATTCGCGATTATCGATGGCACGCGCTTCGATGCGGTGGACCGGAGACAGCTTCGTTCCTCTGCGAAATGCCTGGTAAGTGTGTGTGTCTGTGTGTGTGTGTATGTATGTAAGAGGGAGAGATAGTAGATGAGAGTGAGCGAGATGGATGCTAAAGCGTAAAACTCTTGTGCTGCATGTCTAGTGCCCAGCTGGGCGGATGCCTGCATACTGAAGGAGATGCCCAACTTGACGATGCAATATATGGCGGATACGGCCAGCATCGAGCTGATCAGGAACTGCCAGGAGGAGGGACTGCTGCGACACACCTGCAAGGGCAAGGAGGTAAGTGCACTGATCTTATTGTGTTATCGATACCATCGATAGCTCTGAAAATATCATTAGCTTGTTAGATGCGTAATAGCTAGAAAATGATATGAAAAAGAAATACTAGTCAGAGATGTAGAAAGGACATTGTAGAAACTATTGATGTTCAATTTATCGAAATATTATATTAGAAATAGTTGTAAAACTATCGATAGTTCGCTGAATATAAAAGTAAATGCACAATAGCTGAAAATTGAAATTTAAAGGCAATCTTGCTCAGAGTAGTAGGAGCAACATTAAAGAAACCATCGATGCTCGAATTATCGATATAAAAGAATGATATGTATGATTTATCGATGTTCGATTTATAGATTTCAAAGAAATATTAGTCAGAGTAGATAAAAACGACAATGTAACAACTATCGATATGTATGATTTATCGATGTTCGATTTATCGATAGGTTTCACAGAGTTATTTCTACTATTTTATGAATATTTTTTGTAAAGCTTCAACTTTGGTAAATTTGGAATTATTTGAATGTAGTTTATGGCACCTCTCTCTCTGTCTCTCTCTCTCTCTCTCTCACACTATTTTCCTTTCTCTCCTCCTTTTTTATGCACTCGTTGCAGGACCGGGAGCAGGCCATCCGGCAGCTGATCTGCCCCAAGGAGCGACTGGAGGCGCAGCGGATCAACGACATCACCAACTCGCATTTCAAGTCGCTGCAGATCATCAAGAGCATTCGGACGGACAACAATGAGAACAACGACATCGAGCTGTTGCCACTGGTGCCCAACTATGCGGCAACTGGCGTGAAGATCGAGGTGGAGACGGAGCCGCCAGTCGAGCGTTTCAGCCTGGACAGACTGATGATGGCCGACGAGCCGCTGCCAATTGTCCGCTACAACATACCCGACGAGGTGCCCATGCCGGTCAAGAAGTCGGCCAAGAAGGTCAATCCAAGCGATGACTATGCCAAGAAGCAGCAGCTCCGCAAGGCGACGGCCAAGCCGATCTCCCCACACCTGGACATGATGATGGGCGATCAGCCGGCGCTCAGCGATGAGCAGCTGCCAGACGACATCAGCGACAGCGATGTGTCCAACGAGATATTCGAGCCGTTGCCGCACAAGAAGAAAGTCTTTCCCCAGGACATGCGAACGATGCCGACCATACCGGAGGCGACAACAGTTGCAGCGGCGGCAACAACAACAACAACAACACCAGCGGCAGCAGCAACGGCTACGGCAATGAGCAGCGAGCCAGCGTCTACAACAACTACAACAACAGCTGCGCCAAGTACAACAACAACAGCAACCACAACAACATCAGCAGCAACAACAACAACAACTACAGCGCCGGCAACAACCACAACAACAATCGCAGCAACTACTACAACAACACCAGCTAGTACTACTACAAAAACAACAACAACAACAGCGGCTCCAACTACAACAACAATGACAGCAGCTACTAGCACAACAGCAGCACCAACAACGACAACAACAGCAGCAGCAACAACACTCGCGACAACAACAACCACAACTACAACAACAACAAAGGAGCCTGCAGTGGTAACAACAACAACAACAACACCAGCACCCGCAACAACAACAGTCAGCAACATCATGATGACAGCAGCAGCAGCAGCAGCAGCAGCGACAGCAGGAGGAGCAGCAGCAACGGAAGTGGAAACGGATACAGATACAACAGTTGTTGCCGCAACCGGCAACACTTCCAACTCGCACAGCAGCAGCAGCACCAGCACCTCCACCAGCGTCACCAGCAAGCCAACAGCAACTACAACTCCGGCAGCAACAGCAACAGCAACACCCACAACAGTAACAGCAGCAGCAGCAACAGCAGCATCATCAACGGCAGCAACAACAACAACAACAGCAATGCCTGTGGGCACGTCGACAAGCGTGAGCATCGCACATCCGATACATCCGGTAGAGCAGGCACGGGATGAGTTGTCCCATCCGCATGTCAAGGAAACGGCGGACAATTCGCACTTCATACCGCCAATGCTGCTGGTCAAGTCGCATTACGTGCCGCCGGCCAAGCATGGCGAGCACATCAGCGGCAGCAACACCCTGGTAGCAGCAGCAGCAGCAGCAGCAACAGCAATGCCTATGACAACAACAACAGCAGGAGCAGCCGCAGCAGCAGCAGCAGCAACAGCCGAGCAGACTAGCCGTGCCAATGTTGCCGCTGTTACAGCAACAGCAACAGCAACAGCAACAGCTACAGCTACAGCAACGCCAACAACAATCGTGACGCCAACAACAGCCGCAGCAATAGTAACCAAAGCAGCCAAAGCAACGACAACAGCAACAGCAACAGCAACTGGAAAAGTACTGGCAACGGAGGCGCCACAGTTGGTGGCAACAACCGCAACAAAGCAGACTAGAGCTAATGAAAACCTTTCAAATGCAGCAACAGCAACAATTCCAACAGCAACAGCAACTCCAACAACAACAACAACTGTACGTGCAATTGCAACTGCAACTGCAACTGCAACTGCCGCTGCAACTGCTGCTGTTGAAGAAGTGAAGCCCGCTGGCAAGCAGCAGCAGCAGCAGCAGCAGGTGGAAAGCGAGAGTGTTGTTGGCATTGCTGAGCCGCAGGACGAGGATGAGCCGGAGTTGACGAGCGCCACAACACGTCGAAACTTCCTGCAGGAGGAAACCGAAGCGCCATTTAAGCCAAATCGTCGACGCTCGCTAACCAAACCGGATACCGTTAGCTATTTCAAGAAGATCCTTGGCTAAATGCACCACCACCAGCAGCAACTGTAACTGACACACCCACACAGACACCCACATACACACACACACACACACATACACAAACACATCTTCTCCCACTCTGTACCAAGCTAAACCTTTCGCCCTCTGCAATTTAATTGGCATTCAAGAAATGGAAATTATGAGCTGCAAATTGAATCAGTTGTTAGCGTTGCCAGATTCAAAGCAGCAACCACAGCAACAGCAACAGTAGCAGCAGCAGCAGCAGCAGTGGAAATAAGTGCAACAGCAGCAGCAACAACAGCAACAGTAACATGATTAAGAGCAACACCAGCAGCAATGGAAACAGCAGGAGTGCAAATGCCAGCAACAACAACTGCTGTAGCAGCAACAGCAGCAGTAGTAGCAACATCAACATCAACAGCAACAACAGCAGCAATAGCAACATCATTAACAACAACTGCAGCAACCAACAGCAACAGCAACAGCAGCAATAGACGCAGCAGGAGTGTAAATAACAGCAACAGCAGTAGTAGCAACAGCAACAGTAACAACAACAGCAATAGCAACATCATTAACAGCAACTTCAGCAACAGCAACAGCAACAGTAGCCGCAATAACAACTGCAGCAACAACAGCAACTTCTGCAACATTCACAGCAACAACATCCACAGCAACAACATCAGCAACAACAACAGAAGCTTGCAGCATATTCACATTCCGGGCAAAGTTTGTAAAAGTTGGCAATGTCCGCAACCGCGCGGCTCCACGCCGGAAACTCAAGCTGTTAGTCGACGCCAAGCGGAAACGCAAAGCAGCCAAAAGAAAACTCAAGCACTTCGCAGACAGAGACAGACAGAGAGTGAGGAAGAGGAAGAGGAAAAGAGAGAGAATGAGAGAGAGGGAGAGCAACTAGAAGTGCGGCTGCAGAAGGTTTGAGTGAGGAGTACCAAATATGTCAATTCATTGCAGCACAAACCACAAAGTAACACTCATACACACACGCACACACACTTGCACACACACACACTTGCACACACACACACACACACACACACACACAGCCACACTTGAAACAGCGACAGTCGGAGAAAACTCTGTCAAAGTTAAAGACAACAAAACAAAAGACAAAAAAAAAAAGAGAAGAAATATTAAAAAGAAAAAGAAAAGCGAAAAGCGAAAAGAAAATCGAAGAGGCAGAGCATACAGCGCTGCGCAGTCGGAAAGGTGGTTTGCATACCAAAGGCCAAATCTAAAGTATGATAAATACTATTATAAATGTTTACAGAGCTACTCGTAATATACACATAAGATACGCAACCATTAGGAGCGTCTGTTTCGTCAAATTTCGTTTCCTTTACTCCCCTCCTCCAAAGAGCGACAAACGTAATAAAAACAAATATTTAAATAAAGTAGATTTTGCAATCGGGTGCTACCGACTGTCTGATACTCGTTCACAATCCGAATGGCTCTAAATAAAAAAAAAAAAGTATGTCTCAGCGAATTTTTACACTTTGCCAAAGAAATTTGGTCACTCTAAATATTACACCTATCTCCCAATGGGCAATTAATATTTGTTCTCGGGTTCTTTTTCGCACAAATTTTGGTCACCCTAGCTTTAAAGCTTAAGTGGACAACAAATTGTTGTATTTTAAGATAAGCTCAGCTTCTTCTTTGATGCAATATAAAAACCCGTTTTCTTTTTTTCGAAATATTTTAATGCATATTTGGTCACTCTGTCTTTGGAATCTTCTAATTATTTACATTATTTTATTATCAATTATTGGCCAATGAGTGTGAGCAGCAACTGAAGAGATGCTCGCCTTCTAGCGAAGAAAAAGATGGTCACCCTAAATGATACAGTGCCCAATTTTGATTAAATTTATATTTGGTACACCATTCATAATCATTTACCCCATATTTTGCAGCTCAATTTCGCTTCTGAATGTGTCCGAATATGGTCACCCTAGCTGTAAAGATATTAGACAAATTTCGTAATACCCTTATCAATATTTCCATATTTCAAGTTTTGGGTCATTCTTGTGAAGCACAAAAACGAATATACCCCATTTGCACGGTGACGAACAGAGTATAGCGGAAGCAAATCGACACATATTTATGGTCTGTGCACATTATAATATAATTGAAGGGGAATCGTAAACATTCAAGTATTAAACATAAGTATTATGCGAACATAAACGAAATGCGAAACAGGCCTCGTAAAAAATATGAATACACAATTTACACACATGTTGTAAAAGTTGGTGTCTATATATATATATACACGAATATATATATATATATATGTATGTTTTTTTTTTGTGTCCAAATAGTGAATATGAAACTATATTCAGATACGCATATGTACTGTAAGATGGGTAGGCAGAGTTTTGCATAGTTATTAAAACTTGATTGGGGAGAGGAAAACATCACTTAAGTGGGATGAAAAGATGGATGGATGGATGGATGGATGGATGGATAGAGAGGCAGGAGGAGCAGAAGGTAGCGGAGGCACACCTAAGATTAAGATTAATGAAAGTAAAAGTAAGAAATATGAAACGCAAACAACTTCCTACCCAGAAAAAAAAAAGTAAATGAAAAGCAAAACCCAAATCCAAGTACTTCAAAGGACACTTGATCTAGAAAATTATGTACTCACATAGAAAAGCCAGAAAGGAAAAAAAAAGAAGGAAAATATGAAACGGAAGAGCGAAACATAAATGAGGGATAATCACAGTTCGCTAATGTTGATGTCTGATGTCGTCTAGCACAAAGGCAAAGCGCAGTGGAAGGTTATATATGCGTAAATAGTATAAATATAAACCAAATAAATAACTCAATATGAATAAAATCACATTTAAAAAAATACAAAAAAAATACAAAATATAAACAAAATTGTTTTCTTATTTGGGGATTAATGGAAAGGGGATTGACAAAAACTTGATCTTAAAAAAACAGTTTAGAAAGTCTTAAGAAGCGAAATGTTTGACTTGAGTGTGCGAGCTTTAATGAGCTTTCAACAATAATTGGGAGTGAGCTTTACTTTTAACTGAGTCTGAGTAAGGAGCTTTCGTATGCTAAATATTAGTTTATAGAGCTTTCTGATGGAATTAAATGCGCTTTACTCGCTTTTAATAAACTTTTATCAGAATAATACTGAGTTCTGTTTTAATCAGTTACTTTTTAAGCTAAACCGCTAGCCGTCAAGAAGTGTTGATATTGTCTTAACAAGTAAACTTAAATGAGCTTTATTACACGTTGTTATCATCTAAATGAAATCTCTAATTAGAGTTACAATCTAAATGTTGATTTATTATAATAAACTCATGCTATCGAAACTAAGCAAAATCGATTAAGATTTGCCATCTACTCTACTTAGAAAAAGTTGTTCAAGTTAAATTACGCTTATTAAGTTCTGATAAAGTTTTCCTCTATGCGACTTAAATGGACTTTAATTTGTACGTGGGATAGATTGCTAGTTACCAGGTGGCAAGGCAGGTGTCTGGCAGTCCCCAGTAAAACGTCTTACATGTAATCCCTGCAAAAGGCTTTCAACGGGAAATAAAGCTCGACTGTTCAATAATGCATATGTGAATCCAAACAGGATTGAACATTTAAGCGGATATACCCTTTATATTAGCTTAAAAAGTGATTTCACAGTCGAAACAGAGTACAAAAGGACCTTTAAGTACAGCTCAAAGTATGTTGTCAAGGCTCTCGATTATAATTCGTAACTGGTTTAAGCGCTAGACATCTTAAATGCGAACATTTCAAAAATTTTGATTTGTAGCTGAAGAAAAATGTAACCCAATATGTGCAAAGATGGTAGTATGCATAAATATTGTATGAATCTGGAATGCTGTATGTGCTGCGAGTGCTTGGCATGCATCAAAGGGAGTCCATCGCCTCTCTACACGCTTCTCACTCCAGTTAATCTACTTCTCGCTGCTACTGCTGCTGATGCTGCTGATGCTACTGTTGGCGCGGGGGGCACATTGAAGCGGGCATATTCTGCATTTGAAAGGTCTGGCGACGCCAACATTGCTGGCCGGTGGTCCACATGCCACACACCACATGCCTCATGCCTCATGCCACATGCCGCCTTGTTGCCTCGCTTGCCGCAGGCACTCTACTTTTTTGTAAAGCATTTCCCTTTTTGCCAAAAAGGGCAGCGATGCGGCCAGACACGCTGAAAGAGATAGCCACAGCGTGACAGAGAGAGAAAAAGAGAGAGAGAGAGAGAGAGAGAGTGAGTGAGTGAGAAAAGGGGGGTAGGGGAGGGGATGACAGCAGGCGACGTCCTACTTATGATTGCCTAAAATCCAATGAAGCGTTGAGGCTTGCCCCTCGACCGGGGCAATTGCTGTCATCGGAGAACAGTTTTCTGGATAACCAACGGAAGCTTTTGGCATGCGGCAGCACAACCCAGTGGGTGGCCAATCGAACCGTAAGCCCCCAACTCCCCCCTCCCCACCACGCACATTTTTGCTCTGCTTCTTGCTGATGGCTTTTTAAAGAGCGCTCGGTTTTAAAGATTATTTTGTTTGCCATTGGCTTGTTTTTATTTTTACATTTAATTCATATGCTTAAAACTGTAATTTCTTCTGTTTACCGTTAATCCTTTGTGTGTGCGTGTGCGTGTGTGTGTGTGTGTGTGTGTGTGTGTGGGTGGTAGTAGGTGTGGGTGTGAGTGTGGGTGTTAAGTAAACTTTTGACTGACGGGCACGCAGCAAATATATTTTCGAAGTGCGCGAAGAGCTGCCAAGCTCTTTAATACCCTGGCCGTATAGGGTATGCTGACTATGACACACACTTTGTAACACAGCTGAGCAGATGTCTGCGGCTACCTTCAATTTATTTGCATATACATATATAGTTTATATGGTATGTGGATCAAAAATCGAATACGAAAATAATGCAGATAAAGAAAATTTAACCATACATATAATATCTTCTACATATCTATAGATACATATTTCATCATTATGAAATATACATAAGATAAATTTATATATTCTTTACCTGTTGGCATTCTTTTTTTCAGCTCAAAATAAATCAGTATTATGTCACCTCCACATATATCGAATAACATCAAATCGAAATGATATATTGTCAAATTTTTACTAAGCTATGCTGTGTTACATTTTGTAGGATATTTTCTGCTTTGCGTGACTGTATATTTCGTTCATCTTTAAGGAAATCATCGTCGTTTCTCTTGCAATATACATATATGAAAGCCCAGAATAGGGACTAAACTAATCTGTTGATTCTGTTTCGCATTTTGTGGGGTATTGAAGGATATTTTAGTTTCGGCTTGACTCCTTTTTGTTCATTTTATTATTTCAGTTGGCAACGACGCGTTTTTACAGTCAACCTGGGCCCGCAAATTAAATGCATCTGCCACACAGAGAGGATTCAATGGAAAGGACATTCCGGCGGACAGGGACACGGGTCCAACAAATGAGAAAAGAAACATTTGCCGTCGAATAAAATGTTTTATTAACAATATAAACGGGCGAACAGACAACCGGAAGGGCATCATATGGAGGTCTTAAGTGTGTATTTCACACGTTTAAGGATGAGCGCGTGTCGTGCTTTCTGCTCGTGTCACGACTTTCATCTATAGCCAACACTTTAACTTAAGCAATGGGAGTCAGATAGATAGATTATTATTGTTTTCATTACGACTCAACTTTAAGAATTTATTTGTATTCAAACTTAGTTTTGGTTGATATCTGAGATATCAATTACCATATATGTATATAACTAGGTTTATATGCTTCACAAGCATAAGCTGGGAAGTTAAAATCTGGCATCTAATCAGATCGAAATGTAATATTGCTTGCACAAATTTTTGTTCCAATAAAGACTTCAAACTGGAAACTTGGCTTAAAGCTCTTAAAGAGCAACGTAAAGAGTTACGCAACTGTATAAGCAAACACCTTCAATACCGACTCGAGCAGTTTTTTGCATATAGGGCTAATCCTTTTTAGGCCAAATAGTTTTGGGAGCGGCCCCAGTTATGGGGATTATTTTAAGCAACAACATTTTCGCCCTTTGGTGGGTGGCAATCATAAATTTTTGCACTTTTAATGGCTTCCATATTTTAAAACCACATGCCGTATGAGTAAAACATTTGCAGAGTTTTTAAATAATTCTTCGCCTTGGCCTCCTTTTTAGCCAACTGTAACTATTCGGCCATTCAGGCCTGCCCAAATTTAAATTGAGGCCTTCAGCTTACGTTTGCGTTGAGTAATTGTTTATTTTTATTAAAGTGGGACGAATTTTTTTTCTTTTTAATGGGTTTGGGCATTTTCATAATAGTTTTATAACAGTTTTCAGACACTATTTTATTCCGATTGGATAGTTGTATAACAGTTGTTCAACACTGTAACTATTTATTGAGCAGCTCTGAAGTGATAGCATAAAACAAACAACTTATCTAACTGTATAACAGTTTTTTAAAACCTTCTAGTTCAAGTAGCATTTATATAACAGTTTTAGATAACTTACTATTTGAGTAACATTATACACTTGACGTTATCTTTGTATACCAGTTTCTGGATAACTAAAACCCGTAGTAACAGCTGTATAACAGTTTCTTTAAACAGCAGAACAATAACTCTATCCAGCTCTAGAGTATTATACATATGTATAACGGACTTTATTCAATCTACTGAGCTGTATAACAGATTTTTATTACATCCCCGTTCTTATGGGATAATCCCGTTAAGAGTCTTGTCTGTATAACAGTGGTTCATTTGATTGAATATACAGATTGTCACCCGGAACCAGCTCAATGATCGTTCCTTATATTGGCTCATTCCATCCGATTCCATTTGTGGGCCATGCAAACTGGCCGCAATCGCTTAAATGTGAGTAACAGTTAGTCGGGGTAACAGAACCGCACAGCAAAGCCCCAACTTAAATTGTGCCAAAAGCCTCGAAGAATAATGGCATTGTTATTGTCACACAAACACACCAACAGAGAGAGAGAGAGAGAGAGAGAGAGAGAGAGAGAGAGAGAGAGAGGGGGAGAGGGAGAGTGACTTACTCGGGTCTATTTACTTACATTCAAGTGCTGAAGGATAAATAAATTTGCAAGGACAACGATGCGGCCAATTCGGAACCATTTGCCCTTTTAGTTAAATTAGTTGAATGGAAGCTGTGCAATGACGCAAACAACATATTTGTTGCTATCCCTCTCCCTCTCCCTCTCTATCAAACTCTCTATCTCTCTCACTCTTTTCCTATATAACTAGAACATGTGTATTACTTTTTTGTTGTTATTTAAAATATATTTCTATTACTGGCATAAATCTTATGTTTAAGTGCTTCTTCTTCTAGCAACCCCTACTTAGAGTTCCAGTCGAATCAAATCTAATTCAGAAAAACCAACTTTTGTTTTTCTCTTGCTCCATCTATTTAACTAGAATACTTTGGTAACACACTTTAGAAGATATTAAAAAAAAAATGCTTAAATCCTTCATTTAAGTACTTCTCCTTGTGGCTCTTTGTTGACCTTAACGTTGGTTTTCTATCGAATCAAACAAATAGCTCTTCAATTTCCTATTCATGGAATATTTAATAGGCCCCTAGTCAAGAGCATGACTCGTAACTTTTTATCATTTGACGTAATTTATTTGTGTGGAGTAAACATAATTAAAAGTCATTGAGTTATATAAACAAAGGGGGTATCAAACTTTGCTGTCCCCAGCCCAATATGATATTAGCTTCGGTTCTAAATATAGCTTACATAAATCTAATATAAAGAAAGATTTCTAAGAACTCAAAAAACACTTAAGTCGAGTTACAGTTTTTTAAGGCCATGTCTAATATTCGGAAATTTGTGCTCAAGTATTTTTTGAAAAGGCGTATTTTTTATTTACTTTATTTAACCGTTACGTTGCTTTTAAGAATAAAAACTTAGGACTTTAGAATAAATAGTAGAAGACTAATAAAGAATAAAAAATATGATCATAAAGCTTAAAACTTGGAACTATTTGGATACAGGTACTACAGATTGTATTACATGAATTATTTCACCTAACATACATGTAGTAGTGGGAGTATCTTATGCAATACCACTGGGGGGTATTAAATGGAGTCTAACATCCATTTTAATAATAGAATCTCATTTGGTTCGCTGTCACTCTTGTAAGTTTGCATTTTGTCCCTTTGTGTAACATTCGTTATTTATCACATTGTATTTATTAATAATGCAACGCGGTGTTGAAATTTCATTATGTTTCAACAAAGTTCGTGCAACATAAATCCCTCCCAACTCCACCGCCCACTTTTGTTGCAGTTGTTGTTGCGGTCATTGTTGCTCGCATTTAGCTGCGGTTTTCACTTTACGGCGGTTCCATTGTTTACTCTCCATAAAATCCATTCGTATAGCTAAATAACAACTTTGAATACGTTTCACTAAATTGTCCATAATTTGTGGCTGGACCAAACAGATCGAGAATTTGTCATATATCAAAGTCAGCTCCCCACAATGGCAATAAAAGTGTGATCAAATAGTTTTATACAAATATTTAAAATATGAAAAACTTTAGAAGGGAGTAACTAATGAGAAGATATACGAATTCATATTGGAGTACAAATTCGAAATATGAGAGGATAACAAAATCCTCGCCTCTTGCTTGAACATTGTAGGAGGGATATCGGATCATTTGAATTTATCTTCTAGATTCATAAAAGCTCAGAAAATAAAATCGATACTTCTTTATGCTAATCGATTATTAAATGCTTTAAACTGTTCTAGACATCATCTTCATCTCATTTGATTTTGGATTGCAAACATACTTTTGAATCCTAAAAACAACAACAATTTGTAATATCGATTCGAATCGAAAATAATCAAGAAATTTATTTTTGATCGATCTAAAAAGGAAATATTTATTAAATGTATTAAAGCAAATTTCCACAAAATATTTGTTAAGTTAAATAATCATTAAATATTAAACTCATTTATAATACACACAAATAAATAAAGGCATTGATCGATAAAGTGTCACAAAATTTACAATCGATTAAAGTAGCCCGTGTGCTAACTCCCATCTCTAATTGAATTTGTTTTGGCTGCAGGGTTTAGTTGCCTGTGTTTGAATTTCACAAATATTTATTAAATGTCATCGCTTTGTCTTTTTTTTTTTTTTTCCAACGAAAATCTATTTGTCTGCTAACTAAATATTGAATTTTACACAATAAATAAATTTCGAGCACAAATATGCATTGTAATTAAGTTTAATATGCTCTGTTAGAGTGGAGAGAAATAAATATAGGTTTGCATTTCGTAAATTATTGAAATAAAAGAGTTGCAGTTTGCATTAAATATTCGTCTATCGAATATTCGTATACGAATGTAATATTATAATAATATAATCAAAATTTTATTGCTTTAGTTATTGAACTCGAATAAACATTTTTTAATATTGGAGAAACTTTTTTTCCTTAAATTCAAGACTTTCCACAACTTAAGAACTAGAATAAATCCATTGTAAAAAAACTTCTTCGAGATATTAAAAAACAGATGAGAGCAGAGAATCGTGCAGTCGTTGCCACCCACTTAAAATATTTTCGCTTGCTTAGCTTATTGATTAAATGCAGTTGACTTAAAATCTAGGAAATATCTTATCTATATTTGATTTTAATTGTTTTCTTTTACAACAAGCTCAAACTTACAGTGTGTGTGTGTGTGGGATTAAATATATATACTTATATTCCATAGTTTTACATGGTCGTATTTCAAGTGGCCGACTTAATGTCCAAAATGGTTTTTGGCCAAAAGATTGCCTTGGCCAAGCTGCCAGTCCTACGGCCATTTATCTATGACATGCCTGTGTGTGTGTGTGTGTGTGTGTGTGTGCGTGTGTATTAGTGTCTGTGTATGTGTATGTGTGTGTTTATCATCATAAAATTCAATTAAAGTGAAACGCACACAATCAAACAACAGATCAAATTAAATGCCAGACAAGCAATTTACTCTATATGCCATTGAGGCGTTAAAAGGGGCGTGGCAGCACGTGTACAGCCGCAGTATGTGCGTGTGTGTGTGTGTGTGTGTGCATGTGTGTGGTTTTATTGAATTGGAAATAAGATTCAATGTGAAATCCAGCTAAAACCTGGATACAAAACAAAGTGCTTACCAAATGGAGCTCGTTTATGTGCTGCAGTGGCCTAAAACCATGGCTGGTCACACTTAAATAAGGTCTCACTGCCTTTGGATGACTATACGCTAGCGTACCTGACAAAAACTTTCTTTTGGAAAGCAACAGAGGCAGTAAATACGCTTTACTGTCATTGCAAAATCTCATTTAAGTGCTCAAGCAAAAGAGACAACGAGAGGGAGATAAAAAGAGATAGAGAGTGAGAGAGAGATAGAAAGAGATAGAGAGTGAGAGAGAGGGGAGAGGTAGATAAATGCTGTAAGGATATGCCGAAAATCACATAAAAGGCATTGGCACTTAGTTAAGCCAGCGATATTAACAAATGCTGCGCTCTGTTTGTCCTTTTTGTTGTCCTTTTTGTTGGCCTTTTTGTGTTGTGGCCATTGACAATAAACCAGGTCCAAAGCCGCAACGAATGTGGCCAAGCCGAACGAAGCTGTCTGCCTCACAGATATCATCACACACACACATACACACACACACACACACACGCATATACATATATAAAACTAGAAACGTAACGGTTTTGCTATCTTTATGTCTATCCCATTTCCAATCGCAATGTCCTTTGTATTTACTTATGTGTCCACTCGCATTGTTAAAGCGTATCTTTTGGCTTGTCTTCAATTCAACTCCATGACCATCCTTGCCGGACAGTCTGTATATATATATATATATACACTTATATATACATATATGTAGTTGCAATAAACTTGGCCCAAATCGCTGTTGGTTTTATGGGCAAGCGTTTAAATTTCATACACTCGAGCCACACACACACACACACACACCAGTACTTCAATTTAGAAAATGTTTGCCGCAGCCAACTTAATTATATTCATGTTGCCAGATAGTTTGAAATTTGGTTTTTCTTTTATGAAATGTAATCAAATTGAGGCAACATGAAACTGAGAAATCTCTCGATGACCTGCACTTTAGCTCTTTCATTTTAAAAAGGCGTATACATATCTATATACGTAATAACAGTCTTATATCTATATGTATATGCGAATAGATGTAAATGAAAATCGCTTTATAACTGTCCTAAATTCTTTAAGTAGCATAAATCTGTCTTATATCTCTCTCTCCCTCTTACTCTTAATGCTCAGCAGAAGTTCCAAGTCCTTCAGTACATAATACTATTAATACATCAGCATATACAGATATCAGACATTATATATAGTGATATACTATAAAGTTAAAAAACTATCTATCTAAATATTAATAAACTCTGATATAAAGAAGACAACAAGAATTTAGTTGCGGCTGAACCACTTAGATAACCCATCTATCCAGAACATCTTTAACTAAATTAGTACAGTTTTTATCCTAATAAGTATCAGAGTTACAAACTTATCCCGCAATCCTTCTCCTCTGCTCTAAAAATTTTCTAAGTAAGTGCGCATCAACATTTTTAATTCAACTCTCAGGGAATTGCTAACAAAAAAAAAGAACTTCGGAAAAACTTTTTTTTCAGAGTCCAGTTAAGATTTAAGATCTGGAAAGTGGATTAAAATTACAAGAGAAGTTCATCTTCTAGTAATTATAACTAATTAAAGATGTCAATATGTGGTAGTAAAACTCTTCTTAATAGTCAAACGCTTACAATAAAAATAACAGCGAAAGAAAGACCCAAAAAAAGAAAGAAAAACGTTGCCTACATTTGGGAGCATAAAATGTATCTTCTTCTTCTTCTTCTTCTTATGCGCAACCACGTCCACAGCGACAACAGCAGCAATAACAGTAAACGCAGACACCGGCTTTGTGGGTTACCCGCGTAATCCCAATGCTGGCTCCCACTTACACTTCACACACACACACACACACACACACACACACATGCATACACGCACACATATGTATGTGTGTAAGTATAAAGCGAACGGCGTCCATTGTTGTCCAGCGTTGAAGCGCGCTTGTGGCGCCATCTTGCGTGCAAAACAATTATAAAGTTTGTGCGCTACACTTGAGGCGCGGCATTTAATTAGGTACAACAGCCGGCGTACCGGCAAAATGGCTGCCAGCCATTTGTTATGCACGAGTATTTACGTACTAATAGCCAAAGAAGTGCGCCGTTTAATTGAATGCCAGCGGCCAAAAGGAAGAACAAGAACAATATGAAGATGATGTAGAAGAAGCACATGAATAGACACAGCAAAGCTTAAGAAAAGGCTAAGACAGACTCTATTCGAGCGTAGGCGACGCGCTAATACCCTACCCTACACACATATATAAAAATACTTAATACTTGTATAATCAAATTTATTAAGGATATTTAGTAAAGTTTTTTCTTTTTTGTTTCTTAGGCTTCGAAGTTTACTTCTGTATAGAAATTTAATAGGTGTTTTTTAATATCTTGTTTATAAACTAATTCTTTAAGTATAAATAATTGCTTCTAGACAGATTATTAATAGGATTCTTTAATATTATTATCATAAAATAGGTTGACAAAAATAAAAAATTACTTCTTGCTAATATATCTAGATAGACATTTGTAATAGCTTGTCATTTTATATATATAGTTAGACATTTTATAGTAGTGGAAATCAAAGATTGTTTCTATATGGACAATTAATGAGTTTCTTCAACATATTGGATAATAAGAAAACCTTGAAAAATATCCAAAATTTTGGAATCTTTTATTTATTTTATTTTATTGCGATATATGTATTCAAAAGTATTAATTTAAATTATATTCTTATATTACCTTATTTGTAATCAAAATGTTAAAAAATTATATAAATAGTTGCGTAAATCCAGCTAGTTAGAAAAATGCCTATTTTAAAGATTTTTAAAGAAATATAAACTTCTGTTTTGGTTCATTTAGTATTTAAATTCTTTAAAAAGAAATCTTTTCAAATTGGAATTGAAAATTTATCAGACGAGACTATTCTATATCATAGATATACATATATAATATTTGGATGGCATATCTGAAGCGAATACCTCTATAGGGTATACAGAAGAATGTGAAAGATGTTTTGTATTATATCATCAGCTTTTGAGCTGTGGGCCAGCAGCTGCTTTTTGGTAGCAACTTTTCAATGTGGCTTTCAAAGCGGCGCAGCTGCAGCGGCCAAATTGGCCATTTTATTAGCATGTTTTGCTTGAACTTTGCCGCCTCCACACTCTCATCCCCCCCTCCCATTTCAGCAGGTGCCACGCCCACAGAGGCGGCCACAAACCGCAGCACAAAGCAGACAAACCGAGTGCAGAAATTATGAAACGCTGGCGGCGAATTCTGCCCATTTAGCCAGAGCCAAAGCAGAGCATGAGAGTGGGACGGGGAGGTGGGGGCAGAGGGAGTGGGAGAGAGCGTTTGCGTTTTTAGCGGTAAACAGTAACAGGAACTGTAACGGTAACGGTAGCCGTTACGCTTAGACTGAAAGAAAATAAAAGAAAACATAGACAAACGCACTTTTCATGTTTCGCTTTTGAAGTTGCGAGACGGAAAAAAGCCAGCGCTATAGCAACAAGCCACTGTCGGTGGGCAGGGTATGCACGACTATTGAATACCCAGTAGTAGCAAAAACATACATTAATGCATTCGCACATGCATTAATATGTACGAAAGGAAAGGAAAAATACAAAAAGTCTTCCATTTAAATTTTGACCGATCTGTAGATATCCTGTACAAAGCAACCAACTGAGTCTAGTAGTGCGTAAACTTATAAGAGTGAGGACTTCAAAGCATTCCATAACAGAGCTAAATGGGGATGAGGAATACCCTGTAATTCGTACATATTTAGCCTTAAGGAAAATAAGAAAATTAATCCGAGTCTAAAAAGTTGTAATCTTTAGCGAGTAGCTGCGCTGTAAATGGGATCAAAAAACTGGATGTGGGCGGGAAGTTCTAGTTGCCAAAATTAGAATAATGATTGACTGACTGACGACTGACTGATGACTGACTGACGACTGACTGACGACTGACTGATTGTTGATGAGTTGGCCGCTATGGTAAATACAATTTTCTAAAGTTGTATGTAAAATATGAAAAATTCTTCATTGCAATTAAAAAAGATTATTATCGTGTTATTCAAAATAATTTGTAAATAAGATCTCCCAAGACCGAGCAAAGAGTTGAGGATAAAGTTCAGGGATTGTAAGAAAAAACCTTGGACCAGGCGCACCCTATAAATATATAGAGTTCTTATTAACCATTTAACCAGAGGGTTAAATAGGGCAGTAACTTCCTGATAAGCCCACCTCGTCACGCCTCAAATAACGTTGCTTTGTCTGGCATCCAACCACCTAACTGCCCCTGCCCACCTGTACCGTTGGTTAAAATATGCAACGTCACTCGTCCATCATTATTCCCGTGCACAAAACGTAAGCTCGTTAAAAGCTGTTCAGGAACAAACCGGATGTTCTCACTCAAATGCTTCTTTTCACCATTTACAAGCTGTTAGGCAATGGAGGGAATTGGAGTCTGACACTGCTCCAGTGTTGCCAGATCTTGTAACAACAAAACGGCCAAGCAAAAAGCGGGCTAGAATTAAAAGCAAGAGATTGTTTGATACACACAAAATTTCAAAATATATATAACTGTATAACTAAGTATAAAAGCCTTAACTATTCAACAATATAAATAAAGCTAATAACTATTATCTACTATTTCTTAAAGCAGTATATTTGGATACTTGATGTCCGTTCCATATAATTGAAACTAACAAAAAATGATTTAATATATTATATATGTTTGAAAAGCCAAATCTAGCTATAAAATGGCCAGTGCGACAGCACTGTGCAGTCCCTGCTTTGTTGCGTGTGACCACATTTAAAATCAGAATCATGATCTCAAAAGCTTAGTGTGTGTTGCTCTGTCTGCATTTTACATCGCTCGGAAGCAAGAACTGTAACATTTTATTGTGGTCGAGGCGAAGTCCGAACTAGTTGGTGGAATTATTTGGACTTTGGGTGCTCGATTCACAGTTATTGGATTGAACTCTGACACCGTCATCATGCTGCTGCTCCCAATTGTGGAATCAATTTGCAGTACTAAAGCTTGAACCGTATTCCCAGGCATCTTTACTTTAAGGTTGACTTGATAACGAGTGCGTTCTGAAATTTAGTTGAGCTCTGACTGACTGTATAAAGTAGCATATGTTTATATAATATATCTCTATACAAAGTATTATATAGTTGATTTCAAATTCACGAATTCCGAAATTTGTAGTTGAAATTCTTTCCCACTGCACAACTTCGAATGACTCCGAAATACTCCGAATAAATGACATTTTATTATTTATAATTTCATTTTCTTTATTTAATCTCGCTCGAAAGACTCTGAAATACTTTGAGTTACTTTTCCATATAAACTTGATTTAATTGTCATTTCTTTTGTGTTCTCATTTGTATGACTCCGAATTATTCCGAATAAATCTATAAATTTGTATTTGCTCAGTTTTTTATGCTTGAATCTGCGCTTTCTTTAAAATCCAATTTGATTTTTAATCTTTTAACAATTTGATTTTTAATTTTTCCTTATATCAGTCCGAAAAACTGCGAAACAAAATACAATTATTTGCATTCATATCAATGTTTGCAAACATAATTGCTTTTAAACTTTTTGGAACTCATTTGCATGACTCCGAAATAATCAGAATTCCGATGACATTCATTGCGAAAATTATCGCTTATTGTTTTCGTTCGTTTTGTTCGTGTTTCACGCTCTCTGGCTGCTGTGTGCGAAGAGCAGAAGGTCCAGCCACAGGATCTACATCATGTCCTGCAGCAGTCATCCACAAATCACATGGCGCCCAACGATGAGACGCAACTGTCCACAGATATGCACATTTGTGGCCAATCCGATATTATCAATCAGTTGACGATGCAATTACGAATTGTTCGTGTTGTTGTTGCGGTTAGTGTTCATGTTGCTGTTGCTGTTGTTGTTGCTGTTGCTGTTGCTGTTGCTGTTGTTGTTGTTGGCAGACACGCACATAATGATGGCTGCTGCATTGGTGTGGGCGACGGCTAGACGGATGCGACAGAGTTTAATGGCAGCTTAATTAAGCGTTGCATGCTACGTGCGGTTGAGCGAAAACAGCAGAGAACAGCGAAAAACTTTCAACAGAGTCGCGCAGCAGTGAGAAGCGGCACAGAGAAGCGCCAGAGAAAGAGAGAGAGATAGAGAGAGAGAGACAGAGAGAGGGGGAAAAGGGGCAAGGAAGCGCTGTCATAGACACCCGGCTGTCAATTGGAAGACATGCAATGCGACCCAACCGCTGCCCACTGCCAAAAAAGACTGACAGAGCAAGACACAGAAAGAGAGAGAGAGAGAGAGAGAGAGAGGAAGAGAGGGAGAGTTGTCGCTGATTTTCGCCTTGTGCCTTGGAGGTGTTAACGTGCGTGATTTGTTGGCAGCGAAACGTGCTCTGCTTACAAATGGTAAATCCTGCGACTGTCACTGGGATTCGGGCAAGGATACGCTCTTTGGTTACGGATACTCGCCTGATGAAGATGGAAAGATGGCGATTTCGATTGAGATTGACATGGGACAGCATTAACCGAACCAGCAAACAAACAATGCCATTGCCTCCCCCGCCTATGCTCCAAGGACCAACAAAAAACCAAAACTGGACGATAAATTCAATTATTTATTATGCAACATTCAGCACAATATCCTTAAGGCCTCTCATATACATACATACATGCATACATACGATACATGTACGTACAACTTTTATGATATCCGTAGCGACACGACAAATAAACAAAAAAGCATTTCAAACTAACTTAATCGGGTGGGACCGACCGTCGCTACCCTGTAGCCAGTAAGCAGCAGTCGCTATGCTTCTTCTTCTTCTCTATTCCAAATCTTTTTACTTTTTGTTAGCCTATGGCAAACATTGATATCTTTAGCTCTAAACACCAAGAAAAAAAAGATAAGCTAAATATTACATAATAAGAAAATTATATTCCAAATTTTAATTCTTTAGCTTTTGAAGTTCTCGAGACTTAAACGACTTTATAGAGTATATATGTAGGTTTAGCTTATGATATGCGCCACGCCTCTTTCAGCCTCTTGCACACATACACAAATTACCAATACACCTTTATAGGGTAGACGTAGTCTACATTTCCATATCGAAACTTCAGATTCCAATTGAGAATCAGTTTGAACTTTCGCTTTGCAAGTGCAAAATTTAAGTTTAAAATCTTATAAATTTTTCACAAATTTTCCACAGACATTTTCTGCAGCTCTGCTTTAGCTTAGCTTTCCAAGTTGTGGGTTCAAATGAGCTTCATAATTCTTAACTCTTTGAGCATCAATCAATCAATCAGCCAGTCATTCAGTCAACCGGCTAATGGGTCGCCCACGCAAAGGGCTTAAACTTGGCTATAATTACTTAATTGCTTTGGGTTGGCCATTAAATACAAAAGAAAAGTGACCATGGAGATAAAATGTAGGAAAGATTTCAAAGTAAAAATATAAAACATATGCATTCCAAATTTATCGAGTAACAAAAATGTTTGGTAAATAATGCCTAGCCATAAATACACTTGAGATATTCAAGACCTTAAATGTGAACACTTATTAAAATGCGGAAAACGAAAGAAAAAACGAAAGAGATGAAGTAGAAGAAAAAACATCAAAAAACGATTTTACGCGTTCGAAATGCTCGAATTTTAATATTTTATTCATTTCTCAGATTCAATTTCAGAAATGTTTCCTTTTACGCGCGATTTGCCAATTGCTATTTATGAGCAGGCCAAAGTCCAACAATTTGTTTGTGACCATTTTTTCCTTTGATTCAGACATCATTTCCTCACTTTAAATGGGCCTCCATCCAGGAGCTGGAGAGCCCCCATCAAAAAGCTTTATAAACAACGTGTATTTAATTTCCTTATTTTTCCATAGCTCGATGCTCGATGCTCGATGCTCGATGCTGGATGCTGGATGCTGAATGTTCTGTCAACTAGGAATAGCTGCTGCTTATTTTGTCCTGAATATGAATCACGTTCTGATTTTCCATATTGATTGAAGTGGCCAATGCAAACCCCAATTTCCCAATCCCAACCCCTAACTTCCAACACCCAGCCCAACCCCAACCCAAATTCCCCATTTAAGGCCCCGCATATTTCGACATTGATTAGCGCCAGCTTTTTAAACGAGTATGAATCGTAATGATGAAGTGATTCAGGGAGGCAGGTCGGAGCTTGGGGCTGGGTTTTGGTGCTCAGGGGTTGGGGAGTTGGTTTCCAGTTGGATACAAAAGCGCAGGCTGCATTTAGCGTAGCCACCAACCAGCATTCACAACTCACAATTTTACAATCTCGTTCACTTTGGTGTCGGACTTAATTGGCATTTTGTGTGGATCTATCGATACGGAACAAATCACATAACTACATTCACCCCCCCCCCCCCCACCACCTCCCAACCAACGTATGCCCCATTTCCTGACCAAAGGACTCAGTTTTCATAAAGGATAAAAGCAGAAATGTTCATTTTTTTCCCCAGACTTTTTACAACTTTATTTAAGGTAAATTTATAATCCGATTAAGTGTTATTATTTCTTTGAATTTCATTTCATTAAGGGCATTCCCCTACTCATTAACATGACTTGCGATTATTCAATTAGGTACAAATCGTTTTTCTAGATGCGAAGGTAAATTCAATATTTATGACAACATGAATATAAATTTGCACTTAAAAAGTTGACAAAATCAAACCAAATTATAGGGTATAAGCCAAAATAAAGATGATGACAGCTGGCAACGACTTGTAATATGGAAATATTATAAGAATAACAACTAATTCGGTTTAGAATATAATGAAAACCTGTCTGAAGACATGCATTTATTATTTGGAGGGAATGTTGCGGTCGGTCAAGTCACGCTCTCATAATTTTTGCTACGTCCCTGAATGGAAGAAAAAAAATGAAAAACGAAATAATTCGTGAGCCAATGGAACCGGCAGATGGTCGTTCTTTGCTTTCCATTCTCTTTGGCGAGGTTTTCTGCTCGTGTTTATGCAAATATTTGTATTCCATTTGCATTTCAAAAATTGAAATTTTTATATCTTGCGCTCTCTCGCATTTATTATGCGATTTGCAAGGGAAAAAATTTAATTTTTTGCACAATTTGGGACAAGTTGATTAAGCTTTTTGATGCCAGCTGCAAAGGCTGTTGCATAAATTGCTCAACCTCCCTATCAACTAATGATTACCGTTAGAACCCCAAGGACCCCATAACTGTTAATTTATAATGTTGTGTATAAGTACTTCGGCTGGGCACCCCAGGCAAGAACAGCTGGAGGCAATCAGGGCACTAAGTTGCTCAAATAATGAAGTAAACATCTACTTTTAAGAGCCGAGGGTGGCCACCTACAGCATTTATCGATCCAAGTGCCATCTCTAAGGCTTCAAGCCGTATACAAGATACTGTATGCAGACTATCAAGTAATCGAAAAGACAGCTTTGGCAGCAACAAGTGGCTTCTATCGAACTTTCCCTAAAACTGATAAATGATTGAATGACTTTTATGCTAAAATTATTAACTAAAAAGTATTAAAAATAACGCTTGAACAAAAAATTTATTACTTTGCTTTAAACTTGATGTCTAAAAAGTTATCGAATTACCGATAAAGCGGACCATCGATAACCTTCTTCAAGGTTTCGAATTAAAAATTGATCGAAATATGCCTAAAATTGATAACCGATAGCTCCATTTACAATTTTCACACTAACAAGTTATCGAACAATAGCAAAAACTGATAAGTGATGACTCTGCTTTAAGGTAACTAAACACATATTTATTGCTATAAAACTGATAACCGATAACTTTGATTTATAACTATCAAATTATCACTCAAGCTGAGAACCGATAACTCAAATTCAAAGTTTGTGCTCAAACAATGAGCGATTTATCGGAAAAAATATTATAAATTGCATAAATCACTGAAAATTGATCGAATTATCGATAAAACTGATAACCGATAACTTCGCTGCACGAAAAAGTAAATCAAATAATATAAAATGAAAAAAGTATTAAATATACAATTGTTTAAAACTTATAAATATGATATTTTAACTATATACAGGGTATTTGACAGCCATAGGGGCAAATGAGAGCGCCTCGGGTGTGAGTGTGAGTGGGAGCGAGAAAGCGTGGTGGCCAACAGCTAGTTGACTTTCGCTGCTGTCATTTTGGTTGATTTCTAATCAGAAACGTGTTTGCATGCACATTGCCAATGGGGACTTTGTCCCGGCTCAGTGCACACGGACTTCGCACTGGCAACAATGGCGTCTCTGTCATACAACCATACATACATACATTCGTAGATGCGGACGTGTACGTGTACACGTGTACGTGAATACGTCCGTGCAGCGTTACGAACAGATGTGAGACGCTTGCATTCGGGCAGATGATTGAGGTACGAGAACAATGCGTGGTTTCATTTTCAATTCAATCCTGTGTGGCAAGAGGCAAGCGATGCGAGTCGCGAATGTAATCAGGCGTCGCTAACCCGTTAGCACTGGGGGCATACAATCGAGCGGCGACTAATTTGTAGCGTCCGCGGTGAGTGCGCGGACTGACTTCGACATACCCTGGATTTGAGTAAAACTCAATACATAAATATTGACTAATAAATTACATAATGAGTAAGTAATTTTACAAAAACTAATTAAAATTTAATTAAATAAAGTAAATTTCGATCAATATTTATACTGACTAAATAGTTATATGATAATGAATAGAGCTTAATCGAATTAAAGGATCAATAATTGATTATGTTTACATAATTATATAATAAAGAATACAACTTTATCGAATTTATTTTTAAACTTCGATTTATTAAATTTATTTTTCAAAATTGTATTTATTTCAATCAATTATATATTGATGAACATAATGGAATCGAACTTAATTTTGAATTTTACTTTATTAAACTTATTTTTCAAAATCTGTTAACTTCGATTTATTCTATTATGACAAAAAAATTAAATAATATTAAAATTATAAAAATTATATAAATTAAAAAATTTAAAAAAAATAGAAATTCGATCAATCAAATCAAATACAAAGCCTAGATCGATTTGCTATCGCTCTAAAACGATGGAAGATAACGGGAGTGCTTATGAGCAGCGCCATCTATCGCACATATGTATATGTATGTACTGCTGCAATTCAGCAATTTGTGCAATTCAACATTTTGTCCTTTTGCACTTTGGTCACACTGGCTGTGGCACTGAAAAATGGCAACAAGCACCGCTCCAACCGCACAGAATCCAACTGTCAAAGTGAAAACTAGAAATGTTTGCATTTACACACACACACTCACACACATACACACATACATATATGACAGAAATGTACATATACATGCATATTTAGCAGGCAGCTTTTTTGCGGTTTCGCATTTTTAGTGTTAAACAAGGAACGTTAAAAGCCGGAATGTGAGGTTATGACTTCTGCAAACGTCACTTGTTACATTCGTATTCCGTATTCCAGGCCAAAAGTTTTGTTGTTGCTCATTTGTGCAACTGTGCGAATAATGCGCTTCAAAATGAATACCCTGTAACAAGCAGAATTATCAATTAGGAAGAGTATCAAGGAGGTTTACACAGCAATTTCTTAATTAACTATCAAACACACTTAAGTATAGTACAGGGTATATCATAGTTAGGCTCACTCTTTCACAGACAGATAAGCTTGTTTTAATCGTTTCAACTGCACATTGACAAATGTATAATTGTGTGTGCAACTGTGTGCATTACCTATTGTCCTAATTATAGGGTATATCGTAGTTGCGCTAGCCTAAATTAAGCCAACGAGCTTGCTACTTATCGTATTTGGTATATGCATGTATATAAGTGCTTACATGCGTTGGACCACTTCAAGCTTGATTACAGGGTATTTGCGATTCGTTCAATTGGCATCGTAAGAGCTGAGAATTTTGTTTTTTTTTTTTTAATATATTTCATGTGTGGTGTCCATGATAGCACTGTCACCAGAAGAAGCAAACTCGCACTCCTCTAAATACACACACACACACACACACTGACACTCTCACACACACACACACTGACACTCTCACACACACAACGTATTTCGCATAGTCATAAATAAAGACCGTTTGCATTGCTGGTTTTGGATGGCTTTGGCATTTGTATTGCTGTCCACTGGATGATGCCTGTTGCCTGCTGTTACTGCTCCACTACCCTATATTCCCGAAGAGGGTATCATGATTTTGTGACAACGTATGTAACAGGCATCCTAGAGACCAGCTAAATCCAGATATAGACACATATGTGTCATCTGTACATAAGACATATATAAATATTTATTCACTTAGCTATCTTTATCGGGTATACATGACTTACAAGACAATGAGAATTTTAAATGTGTGGTGGATAACTCTTCGTCGAGCACTAAAGACTTTGCGCCATTGTTCTTGTCATTGTTTATGTACGTGAATTGCAAATCCCTTTGACGGCCGACTAGTGTTTGTCCGCCTACCATTGTCCTTTACGGCGGAATGTCCTTTCCGTCCCGTCTATCAGTCAGCCGGCAGACATTTTGGCAGTTTGACAAACATTTTGCTGCCTGCCTTCTCAGATGGAAAGGCCTTCCCATATGAATAAACCGAGATGCTTTTGACTCGCATGCCTCTTAAATGTGTGTCTGTGTGTGTGTGTGTGTGTGTGTGTATGTGGGAAACAGTTACAAATCTACCCAGCTCCATGATAGCAACAAAACTCGTTCCACAAAAGGCGCAAACATATATAAAAGTTAAATACTGAAACAAAGTTTGTCACATTGTCATTGCCATTGTTATTGTTGTTGTTGTTGTTGTTGTTGTTGATGTTGTTGTTAATGTTGCTGTTATTAGTGTGTTTTTGTTGTTGTTATTGGTGTTGCTGCTGTTGTCGCTGCTGTTGTCGCTGTAGCTTATTATAATGCTCTTCACAGTTGCGGCTTTGTTTTAAAAGCCGCAAGCTGATTTTACAGAAGTCCGACTATTGTCAAATACATATGTTAACATACATATACACACATGCAATATATATACATGCATATACATATGTATATAAGTTATGTAATGTATCACATACGCTCATAGACACATGCAGAAGCACTCACACACATGCATATATAAAGCAGAGATTGCTTTTATTACTTCCGACCCCAAAAAGTATGCTATATATTTTTTTTTTAAAAACCAAGTCAAGCCAAATCCTTGCTCCTCTGACATCGATCGACTTGAACAAGCATGTTTTTCAGTTCCTAGTGCATATATCCGTGAACTGAATTGTCGCTTTGGTTTCTTTTTTTCCCCTTTATTTTTCTGGCTCTTTAGTATCCCAGTCTATTTTTCCTGTCTTTGTCCCTTTCTTATCCTTTTACCTCTTCCTCCCTCTGCCTTGGTATATATGTATAATAATGTGTTTCTCTTCCTCTTATTAACCGTTTTCTTAGCTAGTTGTGTCTCTCAAATGTATATCTCTGTCTCTCTTAAGGTCTTTCGGTATCTTACACTATATCTCTATTAGTATATCTTATTCTCACTCTCCCCTTTCTCTCACTCACATTTTCTGTGTCTCGCTCTCTCTCTCTCTCTGTCGCTTGCCTTCAATCTCTTACGTTTCACTTTTACTTTTTACAATTCCTATTTTTCTAAAATCCTTCGCACTATTTTCCCCTTTCTACTTTCTCTGCCCTGTCCCTTTTTCCACGGCATTCAGAATGTACTTATTGCACACACTGATAGACTTCATATTTTATTCACACACTCAGTCTTTCCCTCCCTCTCCCTCCACCCCTTATACCATGTGCTTATAAAATAATTTCAATACATTCCATAGAAATCAAACATAGAATGCCAAAGCGAAAGTGTGAAAAAGCTGACTAGAAAGGGGAAAAAATACCCGTTAGATGAACATATGCTATTGAAAACTTTTGCAACTTGCCTAACCCAACCCCAACCCCATCCCCAACGCCCACCCCTTTAGCAATATATTCAACACTTGCTGCTTATCCATGCACAATACTTTTATCTGAGATAAATTCAGAGAATTTCTGATTTGAGATTCGCAGCTTCTACAGCTGAGTCTTCCTTCAACTTTGATTAGATATCTGGTCCACCCCGACCCCACCATATATATTTATACTCATTGTTACTTTTTATTAAAATTAAAAAAAAAAAATTTTAAATTAATTTCACTTCAAATCAAAGTCAAAATTGTTGTTACTTTGCTTTTCCCATTAACTGAAATTTGAACCTTATTTTAAGCAGACAAAAAGCAAAGTTCAAATTGAGCCTTGGATAGGTTTTTATGTTCAAGAGGTTTTCCATTTCAGTCAATATTTAATTAATAGAGAAATGTGAGAGCTTTCTGTTAAGCAGAGAAATTTATCATTATTGAATTGAAATTAATTAACTTTCGTAAATTAACAGATTTTTCTTCGCTATTTCTCTTTGTCGTATCTCTCTTTCTATCTCCCCTACTTTCTCCCTTACTTTCTCTCTATCTTTCCCCCCCCCTCTCTCTCTCTCTTTCTCCCTATCATATACTCTGTCTCTCTCTCTATCTCTCCCTCTCTCTCTCTCTCTCTCTCTCTCTCTCTCTCTCTCTCTCTCTCTCTCTCTCTCTCTCTCTCTCTCTCTCTCTCTCTCTCCCTCTCTCTCCCTCTCTCTCTCTCTCTCTCTCTCTCTCTCTCTCTCTCTCTCTCTCTCTCTCTCTCTCTCTCTCTCTCTCTCTCTCTCTCTCTCTCTCTCTCTCTCCCTCTCTCTCTCTCTCTCTCTCTCTCTCTCTCTCTTCCTCTCTTTCTCCCTATCATATACTCTGTCTCTCTTGTTGTGAGCCTCTCTAAATTTGAACTCTATTCCAAAGCTGTTCAATTCACTTTATAGGGTATTCACCCTTCGTTTCACAATGAAATATTCAGCGATTCCATTTGTAATTAGTTCATGGATGCGTGTAGCTCAGTTCATTTGTGGCTTCAATGGCATTTACATACACGCCATACACGCCATACACACCCACCCTCACCCACACCCGCACCCACTCACAGACACACACACACGCACATGTCAAACTTTGTCTCATAGCCAGCGCATTTAGTGGATTATCCTTTAATACCCATTGCAAATGCTTAACAAAGAGTTTTACAAAGTTTGGCAAATATGTCACACAAAAAACATGTAATTATAAATAGCCACAAAATAAATAATAATAAATATAAGGAAAACAAATACATATTTATTTATTTTATATATTTTTTCTTTCATTCTCTTTAAGTAAATACCTCTTTTTCTCTCTCTCTCTCTCTCTCTCTCTCTCTTTCTTTCTATCTCTATTGTTATGTCTTTATAAAATTTCACGCCTTCTGCTGATTGCTTACGATTTTATGGACTAAAAAATATATATGTATATCGACATATATATTATGTAATGAATTTTGAAAAAGTTCGTCGAATATGTAGATAATTTAGGCCGGAACTTCTACCTGAACGTTTCCTTTAAAATGATATAACAATATTATATTGAAAAATCGGTCCATAAATTAGAAATCTGTTTAGATTTCTAGCAAAATTATAGACTTCTTCATCCTTTGGTCTTATAGGAAAAATCATTGAAAAAAGATTTCAAGTTCAAGCTTTCGCCATATAAAATTGGGCAACTATAACGTATGAATTTAGCGGGTAATAACTCGTACGTGGGGTATGAAAATTTTTTGGCTTTTCGAACTAGTTCGCTCCTTGAAGTTGGCTTCTTTTTGTGGTGCGAATTTAAATTGTGGATGGTGCATAATTTGCATATGTATTGATGCTAAAACATTTGCATTTATGCATGTAACCCAGCAACTTGCAGCGGAACTGGAGTCGGAGCTGGTGCCGGAGCCAGCACCGGAGCTGGAGCCGGAGCCGGAGTCAATGGTGGAACCGCGCATTTGCACATTTTACGGTCGTGTTTATGGGGCAGCAGTTAATCGATTATGCATGGGCTGAGTGAACAATGCCGGAAATGTGCAAATGCTCAAATGCTTCATTCTGCCTCGCTGCCACCAGCCCCCACCTGTAGCTGGGGGGCATGCCACACCCCCGCCTGGAGAGCGGAGCACGGGTTATGACGCCTGTTTTGCATTTGACTTTGATTTACCGCCAGTTGCTTCGAGGTGTGAATTACGGAAATCATTAGCCCAATGGCATTCGGTATCGAACTCCAAATGATGAACTGTTATGCAGGTGATAATCGTTCAATATGGAGTGCACGACTAGCAATACCCTGTAGTGTATTTATTCAAAATTTCCACTTTCTACTTTATTTTCTACATAAATATACATATTTGCAGCTGCGACTGTGCTTCTTCCTTGCTAAGTGATCGTGAGTGCTTGACTAGCAATACCCTGTAGTGCATTTATTAAAAACCACCACTTTCTACTTTATTTTCAGGAAAATATATGTATATGTATAATTAGAGCTGCGTCTGTGCTTCTTCCTTGCTTATTGATGATGAGTGCACGACTAGCAATACCCTGTAGCACATTTATTGAAAGTTGCCACCCTCTACCTTCTTTTCAACAAAAATTAACATACTTATAGCTGCGACTGTGACTGCGATCATGCGTGCTCGACTAGCAATACCCTGTAGAGCAGTTGTAGTAACTACTGCTCCGCAGATTCGAACTCTTTCATTACAGGGTTGAGTTTATATGTGCATTTGTGTGAGTAAAAAAAGTTCGAGCCAGGAAATAGGCTCAAAAAAGTGCAAAACATTCGCACGAACCCAACCTCAATTCTAAAGTTTTAATTTAACTAACCAAATAACCTCTAAATAAGAATCACGTCAAGATATCCCAACGCCCCTCTCACTTTCTATTGCTCTCCCTCTGTCTGTCTTTCAATCTATATCTACATATATACTCATTAATGTCCGCAACTTTAAGAGCTGTAAAGACAATCTTTGAAATATGTGTGGACTTATACACACACACACACACATACAATAAATTTCACATTTTCGATGACTCCGCCCGAAAGTTCGGGAATGCTGGAGTAAAATACATATTGCAGTAGGCGCCATAAATATTTCATGGAGAGCATTACAACTGTTCATATTCAGTTTTGATTTCAATTTCGCAGCAATACGTGTGTATTTTATTTTATGTTGACTTTCAAATTTCGCTGTCAGGTGCGACACGAAAGGGGGGCGACGGCGGTCCACGAGATTTGGGGGCGTGGCTTACATGGCGTCTGGATGTCGCATCAGACATGAATACACAAGTCTATGCATGCTTATCCTTAAAGTTTGTCACAGTTAAATAACAATAAATGTCACACAAAACGCCATAAGCGCGCACACACACACACAGACACACACACACACACAGACACACACGCACGCATACAGAGAAACGAACATAAAAGGCAAAAGTTGCCTCTACATCAGAAAAGTCGCATAAAAGTTTCCCTTCTTCAGCTTTCAGAGCTGGTTCCTGGTTTCTGCTCCCTGGTTCCTGCTCCATGGTTCCTTCTCCCTGCTTCCTCCTTCCTCCACGTCCTTGTTCCTGCTGCCTGGTGACTGGCTCCTGCTTTTTGGCTGTCGATGGGCTCGCTGTCAGCTTCACCTTGACAACGTTGCCGTATTTTCATTTCCCATTTTACGATACCCTACAAAAAGTGTATCTTCGAATTGTCACAAAGTTTGTAACGGTACCTTCTTTATAACTTTCTTAATACATAATTCTGTGCAGCAGAGTATTATATAACACACATAGGATCTATCTATAGGATATATCTGCATCAAATGCTAAAATATATTATTTGAATTAACAATTATATATAGATACATTACAGATAAATAATGTTTAATTACTATAAGTCTTAAAGTATATATATTTATTATGTATACGTATACATAGGTCATATATATTATTATTTACTGATACTACTATATTATTATTTATTATAACTACTAAATAGTACGTTTGCTATAGATCTAAACGAACTTTGGAAAAAGAAACTTTTCTGTAAATACATTTCTAACTGCTTATCGAACATCTCATATCTTATGTCATATCAAAATTTTATATAAATATAAAAAATTCAAATAGAAGTTTTATCTTAAAAGCAAGAAAATTATGTGAGCATAAATTGAATACAAGGAACAAATGATATTAATGCCTGTAAGGGTATTCAATCGTCGGTGTGCTGCTGCTTCTGTCTCTTATTTTTTTTTCACTCTGATATCCGAGTGTAAGCCTCTGAATGAGGCACGTCATAACTTTGCCATAAAACAGCTGACAACTCCGAGGCAAGGGATATAAAGATGCCATCATTCCCCATTTCCCACTCCACACACACATACACATACATATTTATATATATATATATATATATATATGTATGTGTGTATGTGATAGTTGTTGTCTCAGTGGCTTAATGTGCTTAACAACTGCGTAGCTAAAGGACAAAAGAAATTGAACATTCGTAAAATTTAAGCAGACGGAGAATCGAGGAATAGTTCCCTATCCCTAATTCCAGTGTGTAGGGAATTACTTGTCTAGTTTATTGCATTTAACCCGATATTGTATACCCTACAGTCACTAGCAGCGGGTATAACGCATGGCATTGAATTTTTTCAAAACTCCAATAAACAGTTTTAACTTCTTACTTTACCTTTAATTTGAATCGATAAATATCGATTTGAAGATTGTTTTTTTGTTAAGCGTTTGCCGCAAATTCCTTATTGAACCTTTACTCTGATTTACCTCAGACTCTAATCAACGGATGTATTACAGACTCCAGTGCAGGGTATTTGCAAGTCTATCAGCTGGAGTCTTCCTTGCACCATTCATTTAAATTTGAGGTAAAGCCATATGAGAATCGTTAGAACTAGCTACACACAATATACAAGCATTACTTTCCCCGCAACTCAAAGAGTAACATACACAAAGACACACACAAAGACACACACAAAGACACACACAAAGGCACACACAAAAACACAGACACACACACATATGCTCTCGCACATGTTGTGTTGATTATGTATGTATGTATGTATGTAAGGAGATGCATACAGGGAAATCAACTTAAGCGAAACAGGAAGTCAACATTGGCATATTTTAGATGAGCTCCTGTTCAGGTGAAATTAAGGTGCGACTCGAACTGCAGAAGGGGCACAGTGGGCCTCAATCATTGATGAGCAAAAAAAAAAAACAGATATGACAAACTTATAATACCCTACCAGTAATTTTGTATATTAATGAGTAATTAATAAATCACTCAATCACCAAAATATAATCATATATCACTCAATCATTCATCAGACAGTCAATCAATCACTTATGTATAAGTATACGTACTCCCAGCTAAAAACAATACGATTCTCTTTGGCATGAAATACCAATTAGTGAATCAGTCAAATAGTCAGTCAAGCACTTAGTTCATTAATCAATCAATCCATTGTATATCCTAACTCAATTAGTGTGAGTTTTTACAGTTGTTTTCTATTACCAATTAGTTAATCAGTCACTTTTTCAATCACTTAAATTAGTCAGCCGTCTGTCACTTACTCCATCAGTCAGTCAATCAATCAGTAAATCAATCAATTTCATCATCCTACCAATTTTTCCCATCAGCAATCTCCAACTAGTCAATAAATCCCTCCATCAATTACCCAGTCAGTCAGTCAGTCAGTCAATCAATCAATCAATCAACTACTCTTAGCTACTAAATACAGCTATAGTAGAAAGTTCACCAATTAGTTTACCTGTCATTCAATCAATCACCCACCCCAAATCAATCAGTCTTCAAATCAGACATTCACTTCATCAGTCAGTCAATCACTTATATCCTCATAAGTAACAAGAATAAAATTTCTCCTCTTAGCAATTACTAACTAGCTAATCAGCCGCTCCATCGCCCACTCAATCAGTCAATCAATCAATCATCCTGCTTAGCTAATAAAAACACCTATAGTAAAGAGTTCACCAATTAGTCAATCAGTCACTCAATCAATCACCCACCCCAAATCAATCAGTCAATCAATCAGTCAATCAATCAGTAAATCAATCACTTACATCCTCATAAGTAACTCCCATTAAATTTCTCCTCTCAGCAATCACCAACTAGTTAACCAGCCACTCCATCAATAAACCACTTAGTCAGTCAATCAATCAAACAGTGAACCCCACTCACCTAATAAATACAACTACAGTAAAGAGTTCACCAATTAGTCAATCAGTCACTCAATCAATCACCCACCCCAAATCAATCAGTCTTCAAATCAGACACTCACTTCATGAATCAGTCAATCTCAGTCAATATATCCTCATAAGTAACCAGAATAAAATTTCTTCTCTTAGCAATTACTAACTAGCTAATCAGCCGCTTCATCGCCTACTCAATCAGTCAATCTATCAATCATTCTGCTTAGCTAATAAAAAGACCTATAGTAAAGAGTTCACCAATTAGTCAATCAGTCACTCAATCAATCACCCACCCCAAATCAATCAGTCAATCAATCAGTCAATCAATCAGTAAATCAATCACTTACATCCTCATAAGTAACTCCCATTAAATTTCTCCTCTCAGCAATCACCAACTAGTTAACCAGCCACTCCATCAATAAACCACTTAGTTAGTCAATCAATCAAACAGTGAACCCCACTCACCTAATAAATACAACTACAGTAAAGAGTTCACCAATTAGTCAATCAGTCACTCAATCAATCACACACCCCAAATCAATCAGTCAATCAATCAGTAAATCAATCACTTACATCCTCATAAGTAGCTCCCATTAAATTTCTCCACTCAGCAATCACCAACTAGTTAACCAGCCACTCCATCAATCAGTGAGTCAATCCCGCTTAGATGTATATATAGAGCTGTAGTAGAGAATTCATTGCCTTAGCTGTCAACCCAATGTTAGCCAGAGAATATTTTATCGTCACTTAGGAGATTGCTTAACAAAACAGTCGATCAAAATCTAATGGAATAAATAGCTAAGCGGCACATGTAAATATTAAAACGTAATACGAACATTTTTGATAGCGAAATACGAGTGGGAAATAGTCAGTAGAGTATAAACCGTATTCCCAGCTACAGATTGAACAAAGGATACCCAATTGGTGGACAATGAGCGATTCGCAGCGTCAGGTTAAAATGGTTGCCGAGCAGGCACTGGCGAGCCTTGTGGAGCGGGCCAAGCGATTGCAGATGGACAGTGTGTCCAGCATTCAGGTGAACGAGGAGCAGCGAGTGTGCCAGGTGGAGCAGTTGGATGTGCCGATTGAGTCGACTGTGGTAGCCACAATGAAGAAGTCACCAAAGCCGAGTCCATCCGGCGGCGGTACACAGCGAGGAGCTGCGGCCTCAGCTAGAAAGCAACGTAAATTGGATTTGGAGCCATCGCCGCCGCCGCCGTCGCCGCGGGAGCTGGGCATGATCGCGGAGCTGAGGGATGAGTATAATCAGACCGATCAGCTGCTCGATCAAATGCTAACAGATGCCACAAATCTCAATCGGGACATGGTCAACTGTTCGCAGCATCAGCGCGACTTGTCCCTGGTCCAGCAGATTGAGATGGAGACGACAACCCGCTCCCTGGACTCCCTGTTTGGTGCACTCAGCGACGATCTCGGCAGCAAAGATTTGCATGAGGTAATGCATCGGTGCGACATCGCATTGGAACGCACCAAAAAGCGTTTATGCAACGAATCCATCGATCTCTCCAGCATCGAACTCGGCTCCAGCACACAACAATTTGAGTCTTTAGTCGAATTGGATCAGCCAGTGGAACAGAAATCTCAGCCAGCTGCCATCGAATCGATTGAGCAGCGGGCGCTAGCATTGGGGGATTGCGACGGTTCCTCTGTTCTGGTCAAGAACGATTAGGGCGTAGGCCTACTTAATTATGAATTATCGCTAACAATCAATAAATTCTCGTTGCACTCTACGCACACTAAACAGATCCTCAAACAACCCCAAAAATCAACAAAAAAAAACATGTAAGAAAACTGTAATCGTGTTTGCTCGACTGGGAGATACCCGAAGCCCTACAATACGTTTAACTTCTGAAACACAACTCTATCTTTAAAAATTAATTTTTCATGATGTTGGGGGAAATGAGGGACATAACCAAAATTTGCATATTCAAAATGTGTGTTTGAATATTCTAGCCCTTGGAGTTTATAAGAAATGCTCAAAAAACTAAAATGTATAATCGATAACAAGCAAACCGAAAGTTATCGATTTTTCGAAATAAGTTCGATCTGCACATGCTTTAGGGGTATTTACATATAAAAAGTCCAGTCTATAGCTATTTGAGATGCTGAGATCGACGCATTCATACATACAGACAGAAAAACTGACTCGACTTAATCGATTCTTGATCCTGTTCCTGATCCTGATCAAAATTGTAAATACTTTATGGGATCTGCCCCGCCCCTTTCTGCCTGTTACATACATTTTCACAAAAACATCATGAGCTGTTTGCCCATTTTTAGCTTGTTAAGGGTGTATAAAATCGATTTTCTGACAGCGGATTCCTTTCATCTGTGAACTGTGAAGTCAACCACATTAACTGAATGGCAACTCTTCGTTAACCGACTCAAACTTTGTCTCCAACTTTGACTCCAGCTTTTACTCAAACTCTGACTCCAATTGTGCTTCCACTCAGCCACCCCCCCCCCCCCCTCTACCACCCATCTACCCCACATCTGCCCCTTTCGCCTACTTCGCTCCTGGCTGCGGCTTCGACTTTGGATCATAACTAATTACCGCCTGGCAATGCATCGCAGAAAGCATCTCGAAACTTTTAAATTGAGTTGCGTGTCATAGTCAAAAAGTTTGCACACTTTCCAACACTCTTCATGTCCCAACCCTTACCACCACCCCCTCTGCTGTTCGGCTGCTCTTCAAACTGAATACGTGATATCGCTGGATGCCACAATAAATCAACTTTGTCAAATTATATACATATATACACATATATACATACACACATGTACATATATGTGTGTCTGTGTGTGTGTGTGTGTGTGCTACACTCAAATAAACTAATGATTCTCAACTTTGTATGCCATGTTAACAAACAACAACAAAATCATAGAAAAAAAAATTAAAATAAAAAAAAAAGAAGGAAAAAGGTTGAAATAAAGTTGTGGATCATATTGAGGGGGATCTCCACTTTTGGCAGCGAAAATATTTTTGTTTAAACTCGCTCTTATATTATTCATAAAAACAAAAAACAAAAAACAAAAACAAAATTATAGTGAAGCATTAATTATTCATTGCGGATGCGTTGCATCATTTTCTAACTTTTAATTGGGGGTTTTGTTTCAAAATAAACTCGTACATCCACATTTCTCAAACTCCAAGCATTCCGCAACGGTATCTAATTAAAACACAGAAACAGCCGTCATACGTATTTTGCATAAATGGGGAACCAGAATGTAGGAAATTCTAGGTTATGTAACGAAGCGTAACGGTCAAATATTTTAAACCCTTGTGAAAGCCTTTTATTTAAAAGCAAAATTGTCAATAGGAACTTCCAAATATACAATTTTCAATACTTCGATTTAGTAGGGTTTTACACGTGTAAAAAAAGTAGGATTACAAATTATTAAAATTCAAAAAAATATTTTACTTTTTCGGGATATCTTAAACATAATTTGGTTTTCAACGAATTTCTTTCTATAAAGAACTGAAGCTTAAACCTTATCAAAATTATTAAACTAAGTTTTGCATTAAATCCTCATTTATTGTGAAGGAAACGAAAGATTTATAAGCCAAACCCTCCTAAGACAAGAAGTTGTTTCGAACCCTTAGACCAACCATTGACCATATATATATTTTTTTTGTTTTTACAGCACCGATATATTGATCTACATATTAAATATAACATTTATAAATATAGATTGATTGACAATTTATGTAGATAATATATATATGTGTGTAACTACGCAAACCCGACACACATTTCCGATCTGTCGCTGAATTAGATCTAATTGACTATATAAATAGTTTGTTATCTTGATTGTGGAATATATATATAACGGTCAATTGATTTTATTATATAACTGTTAATTAAATGTCATCTATTAATTTACCATAAGACAAAATTTGATTAATAAGTTAAACAGCGACTCCTCAGTTTATTTTCAGCTTCGCCTGTTGAATCCCATTGTCCCGGCGCCTGGACAGCGCCAGAGTCCAGCAAATGATCCAAAGCGGAAGGAAAACACTGCAGATGGCAAAATAAAGCCAATTGCCATAGATCTATGAGAGATAAACAAGCAAAATGTAAGCAAGATTGAAAAATGTGTATGAATTGAAGGACTTACCACTGAATCAATAAGCGCAAAGGTAACCGCATCCATGGAAGCCGTGGCGGAGCGGATCATCAACTGTTGGAATGTCAGCTCGGGAAACTGATAGAAACTCATGATCAGGACAAGTATATAAATAACCACCAGGGGATTTAGGAGCAGAGTCCAGAGTCGCGCCGCGGTGCGCTGCGTTCCGCTTATCTTGCCAGTATTCAAGGAGATCACCATTGGCGCCGTCAACACCGCCACAAAGAATCCCAGCGAGAAGTTAAGCAGGCCAATAACAATCAGGGCACAACCATAGGACAGCAGCATGCTAATGTGGAGCAGCTCCAGACCACCAGGAGGTAAAATTAAAATAAAAGGCATCAAAGTGCCGAGCACATTGAGAATGACCAGGATTAAGGTGGTTAGAGGAGCAGCACTGAGTGACAGATTCAATAGATTTTCCTGCAGCGGCAGCGCATTTCCCATATAGCCAATTAACATCGCCGCAGCCACATAGATTAATACCATGTCATACGGCAATGCCAGCCTTACGGTGTCCGAAGCAGGTGCAGGCACAGGCTCACGCACAGAATTTGCACAGTCCGTGTCCGTTGCTTCGCTTGACGTGTCCAAAGTGGACCACGTAAGATACGCCTTGATAAAGCTGCAGGCAATTAGCGCCACCAGAGCAGGCATATAGTCGCCAATGGAAATATAACGATCGTTGTGAACAATAACGTAAAAGAAGAAACTCTGATGGAAGCGTTCCAGCAAGTTATTCAAACTCCGAGCAATGCCCTCGATGGCCTTTAGGAGAGGCACCACCGCAGAGCTGGGATTGGACTTAACATTGGAATTGGTCACACGCTTGGCTGCCGATATGGTCAGCGCATCGATCCGATAGCGATGGAATAGCCCATGGTTACCGTTAGGTACGCCCGTTGTCTGTGTTGACAGCATGGCCAGCATTTGGCGCAGATTCTGTTCGTAGGTAGATAGATTAGAGCGACGCTTCTTACGCGGCGTCTGCTTGTAGCCAGAGGTTACTCCCTCTCGGGCCATTATGCGCTGCACCAGGTTGAACATGTCCAGATTGGGCAGCTTGCCGTTCAAGCCCTCAATCTTAACATCAATGTAATCTGCATGAATTCCAGTTAATTAATCTTTTTGCCGAAGCAATTGAAATTATTCACCAACCGATTTCCAAGTCCTGCACTTCGATATTTAATGCTGCTTGCAGTGAGCCAGCACGTGCTGGCAGATTTCCAGCTTTTAGATAGGAGTTGGAACTGTCACTGTCTCCTTCGTGGTAGGCATCTAGCCAGGCCTGCATGCCCAGCTGTTCCTGCTCGGTGATCAGGAATATCAAATCTTTGGCCCAATAGTTTTTCCCTGCAATACAAAGCAATTAAATCGATTTCTTTACATTTAACATATTCTACTTACGCCGTGCAAATTCGGCAAATGCCAAAAGCACCGGAACGCTGGGAGTTATATCGGCGTGCACCGAGTTAGGCGCACGATAGGGCGCCGAGAACACAACACCTTCGGTGGATCCAATCCGCGGAGCACGCAATATTCCATAGATGTTTTTGCCATGGAACTCCTTACCGCCACCGAATGGATAACGCAGCGTATAGTTATGTGTGTGCGTCTCCAGACCAAACTCCTTTAGCTTGCCCAGAATCCATGCGTGCGGCGTTGTTGATTGATGATCCTTGCGCTCCCGTTGCAATTCGTCCAGCAGCTGCACAGCCAATCGATTAGCATCTACGCGTATCTCCGGATACACCAGCCCTACAACCAACACCATAAATGTCGAATATACTATCAAATTACAAACGTGCACTCACCTGGCGATAGAGCATTTTCTGATAAGTAGGTTCCATGATTGAACTCCGGTAGGGCGAGGCACATAAACCAAACCACGCCCGCTGTGTAAAAAGCGTAACAGACCTTGCGCATATGCTTGGCCAGATTGTCCACCAGCTTGTTATGCGTCGACAGCGAAGGGTCGGACAGTAGACCCATTGTTCAAGGCACTAATTTTCATAAGACAATAGCAAACAAAATTTCGCCGGCACAGAAAGGGGTGCAACAATTTAACAAATACTATCGATAAGGCTGCGAATGCACAAGTATCGCAAAACTATGTGATATCGATAACTGCTGTTTGTGGCTTATCGGTATGTTTTATTGAGCACACACACGCCATTTTGTTAATGCTTTTAAATATTTGTTTAATGCCGCCCAAGAAATGTAATATCATACTTATGTATATGTAAATTATTACAATTAGCATATGTACATCAAAATTTTATATTTTCAATGCAATTGGCAAAGCACTTCAATTTTATCGATGAATAGAAATAAAGCTGTTCGGCGCAAAAATTAATTAGAATTGATTTAAGTACTTTTCTTCATATATAACTTGTCTAAAATATGTATATTTCATATTTGTTATGTGTTTGTGGCTCACGTAAAAATTTATTAAATTAATTTGGTACAAATGCAAAAAAAAGATTTAAAATAGAATCTAATTATTTAATATAGTTTTTGTGCTTAAGACTAAATGATGTTCTTTTTTGCTTCACTTCGGCGCGCTGTGCAATAATTGGAATCTTATTTACAAGGCGCACATCCAAGTGATTGGGATATTAGAGCGAGTGTGTCTACAAGTTTCAGAGGAGTTCTTTGGAATTCCTGCACATTGGGAATCCCTCATGGTCTTAGTCCGTATCATGTTTGTCAGAATCCGATTTTGCTCCAGCATCATTTGTTGCCGGTGGCACGGATTGTGCAACGGGTGTGGCAGCCACTTGCGGTGGCGCAGCCGCTGCTGATCCTGCTGCTGGTGGCGGTGCTGGCGCTGGCTGTGCTGACGGCTGTGTCAACGCATGCGATTGTGGCGCCGGCTGTTGCTGAGCTCCATACACAGCAGCAGATCCTGGCGCCGCCTCCAGAATGTGCCCTGCCGGCGGTTGTTGTGGTGGTGGTTGCTGTTGTTGCTGCTGCTGCTGTTGCTGCTGCTGTTGTTGTTGCTGCTGCTGCTGCTGCTGCTGCTGCTGTTGCTGCTGTTGCTGCGGCTGCGGCTGCTGTGGTGGTGGCGGCTGTTGTTGTGCCGCACCTGGTGGCGCATTAACGCCTCCGTGTTCCCGGGCGCTAGCATAATGCAGTGCCGAGTAGGGCTGGTAGGGCAGGTGCGGGTAATACGGCTGCGGCCTCGAGTGTGACGAATATTGCGGCTGATAGTAGTGGGTATGTGAGTGCTGGCCCGGTCCAGGTCCTCCATAATTACCATAGCCCAAGTGCGGCAATGGCGGCGGCAATCCGGGCATGCCACCAGGCGGTGGTTGCTGCTGCTGCTGCTGCTGCTGTTGTTGTTGTTGCTGCTGCTGCTGTTGGGGCGTCATATGCGGCGGCATGTGTGATGGATGTGCGCCTGGTGGCGGCGGTCCTCCAACAAGTGCATGCGGATGCATTTGTGGCGCTGCTGCCGATGCTGTTGGCGGCAGTTGTGGTTGCTGCTGCTGTTGTTGTTGTTGTTGTTGTGGAGCTGGTGGTTGATGTTGCTGCTGCTGCGGCTGCTGTTGTTGTTGTTGGGGTGGCGGCGGCGTTGGCGTCGTGGCTGGCGGCTCACTGTTCAGCGGCGGCGGTGTTGGCGTTGCCGCTGGCGTCGCAATGGGCGTGGTCAGTTTGACAGGCAGAGCTGGAGCTGGAGCTGCGACCAGCACTGCTGTTGGTGCACCCTTAAGCGACTCTTTCATGGGCTCGATCAATGGCACCGGCGGCAAATCGAGTTTGTCATGCTTTACGGGCGGCGGTGGTGGCGGCACTGATGGCTTAGGCGAAGGCTCTATATCCATGGGCTCTGGATCCGTTTTGCTGGCCAACTCGTGCACTGGCGGCGGCGGCGGCGCCACTACAACTGCCGGTTTAACCGGCTCGGGCTTGGGTGCAACACTTGCCTCCGGTGCTGGAGGTTGCGGCTGTGGCGTTGGCTGCGGTTGAGGCGGATCCTCTTTCCGATTGGGGGCTTCCTCAATGCGTTGGCCACGCTTGAAATCCTCATACATGCGATGCACCATTTTCTGAAACGTATCCTCATCCACGGCGGGTTTGCAGTGCCGCTTCAACTCCTCCTGGAATGCATCGCTAGATTCGAGCATTCGTTGTTTTTTCGCCTCGAACTTCTCTTCCATTTGCTGCAGCTCGGCCTCCAGCTTAGTCTGATGCATTGTCAGCGAGCTAACCTGCCGCTTGAGCACCTGCATTCGTTGTGTTGTGACCACAGATCGGACATCGGGGACCACTGCCTCCGAGAAGATCTCGTTGATTAGGCGATGATTGCGCAGATAGCGCGCATAGGCCATATGCTTGGCCGTGTATCCCTCATCTATATCATCCTCATCCTCGGCCGGCTGTATATCAATGCGTCGCTCGTGCTGGCTTTTGCTCCCGCCACCACGCGATGGCGTCTCGTGGACATCGGTTACCTCTGGCTTCACCTTTGATTTGGCCGAGATGTAGGCCTGGTAAGCGGGCGTTTGATGGTATGCCTTCAATGCTTTCTCATACTCCAGCTTCTCCAGCTCGTACTCATCGATATATTCGGTTCTTTCCTCCTCACTGAGCTGTTTCCACATAACACCAATCTTTTTACCCAGCTCCCACAGCTTCAGCTCCGGATGCTGCGCCTTAACGCTATCCCATACACGCTTGGAGTAGCGCATATATGGCAATATGGGTTTCTCTGGCGGCTTTGGTGGCTTTGGCAATCTTGATTCACTTTGGGTCTTGCTGCTCGATGATTTGGTAACTTTCTGTGGGGTAAACGCTGGATTTCCATAGTTGCTATGCGTAAATATGGGCGTTTGATCCTTATTCCGATCCCCAGCAGCGCCCCCGCCAGAAGAACGCGACCGGCTGCTGCCACTGCCGCCGCCGCCACCAACGGCCCCGCCGCTAGGAAGCGGAGTTGCCGGCCCAGTTGGTGCCCCAACGGCTATCTGCTTGTAGTTGCTGGGCAGCGCCATGTTGAGTAACATATAGGTATAGATATATTTTTAACCTTTTGGTACGAAGTGCAATTTGCATATATTTCACATAAAAACAACAAAAATAGAGGTAAATTCACGCGGACGCCATTGACGGGTTTTTCTCTATACTGAAAATTAGAGATGGCATACAACGCGTCACAACAATCGTAGCTCGATAGTTTGTGTGACTTTTAAAGTGCGTTTTACAACACTTAAGGACTGCTGGTTCACAGAATGAACTCTCGTAGAGATGTGAAATCCGATGCAGTTATAAAACACGTTATATCATATAAATTCATGATATTAAATAACATGTCTTTTATAATTATTTACTGCTTCAATTGGTCAATTTAATATAATCAAAATTCATTTAAATATTTTATAAATTCATTGCTTATATGGCGTACAAAATTAATTGCACAACTTTATCACTCTTACTTTATATGTTTATATTTATATTTAATAGGGAATGTATAAACTGATATAGCTTTCACATATCTTTTATATAATCATAAATGCTTTATTTGAATATTTTATTTAAAATACGTTTAAGTTCATTTGTTCAATTGAACCTATTCAGAACTAAGTGGCACAGATCTATCAATAACGAATGCAATACGTAATGAATTTGATGTAATTAACAAAAGAAAAAAATGTTTTCTATTAAAACATCATAGTTGAGACATATACAATTTAAAACATATTTTGATGGAGTATGCTTTCATAATCCCGTCAAGACGTCGAGAAAGCACGGAACTAGCTAAAATCACATACTATCAGTTAGCTCTCAACACTAGTCGAAGGCAGAAGCTAAATCTATAATAAATTTTTTTTAAATAGTTAATAAATAGGCCTATAGCAATGAATCGAATACGTTTATTTTTGCGTGTCGCAGACTCGCTGAAAGCGAGAAGCAGCCATTACAGAAATGTCGCAGGACAGGCAACATACAACATCTGTGCCGCATCCTCCCCAAATGTTGTAAACAACAAAAACGGAGGCCAGGAATATGATTATTGCCGTTTCTGCAGCCATTTGCGTGAGCCTGAATACGTTGTTGATAATCTTACGTATGACCGCGTGTGCTCCGAAACTTTGGATGCGCTATACGATTACTTTGACCAGCTAATTGAAAGTAATACCGAACTATCCGGAACCGATGTGCTCTATGGCGTAAGTCTGATTCATATATAATACGGATTAGATATTATGTAACTTGTAATTAAATTAGTGTTTTAATTCATTTGCAGGACGGCGTGTTGAGCGTTAATCTTGGCCCCGACAAAGGAATATATGTGATCAATCGACAGAAGCCGAACAAACAAATATGGTTAAGCTCGCCAACGAGTGGGCCAAAACGCTTCGATTATGTTTTACAGCAGGGCAGCGAGAGTGGCCAATGGATATACAAACATACTGGAATGACGTTGCACGAGTTGCTCCAATTGGAAATTGGTAGCATCTTTAAAAAGCAAACCGTCAACTTCTTTCAGCTACCCTATTGCAACTAACGTGACCAAAAAGGCTGTATCAATTATTCAGCTTATAAGACATCAAGTTAGCTTAGTGTTCGATTCAAAAATATTAAAAGGCGGTAAAAGATATTAAATTTAAGTATAGCAGCGCGTCAGTATCCTTTTAAATGGGCAACAATGAAAAACAATGTTTTCCACCGTCTATAATTTTAATAAAAACAAAGCAAAACCTAAAACTAAATAAATATTGTTCTTGTAGAATGTAAATTTAATTGCAGGTAGAAGAAAACACAATTATAATACTGAGTTAAATATTTTATTTAAGAAAAACCAATAAACCCATTTTCATTTCTGAACAGGGCATTAAAAAGTTATTTAATATACAAATTTGTAAATGGCAGTGTCTATAAATTATATATATTTTTTTTTCGAATTAAATCATTCAAATATATTTCTATATTTTTAAAAAATGAAAATATATTTATTTTTACATCGCTTATAAACCAAATTTGTTAATATAATAGATAAATTATTACTTTAAGAGGATTCCCATTCGATCGACTTGGATTATTTTATAGATAATGCCACAGACAATCGCCATTTGGGAAGTATTACTGTACCACGATCCAATTAGCATTTGCTAGATAACATTTGATCTCGGCCAGAATTAAACCTACCAAGAAGTTCGGTATAATAAAGAGCAGCAGCTAGTTAAAATATTTGACTTAAAGTAAACCGTATAAAAAATAAATATTAAAAAACTGATTTCCTTTTATTTTTATTCAAATTATTTACAAATGCAAAATACATTAAGAAAAAAATATATATGGAAAATATACACTAATATAATCGGCTTCAAATCGAATATATTCAACACGCTAGATTTGCCGTCTATAGCTAAAAAAAAAAAAAGTTGTAGAAGAGGAGTTATATAACCTAAATACTATTCGCTAGTTCTGTTTTTTCTTTTTTTTTTTCATTTATTTATACAGAAAGAAAAAATGTGGCAGAAGAGAGTTGCCACATTTAGTGGCGACGAAAGATGTTGTTGTAATGCGGCGGTTGCTGCTGCGGGGGCTGTGGCAAGAAATTCGGTGGCCCATTATTAAATGGCTGCGGCGGACCATTGGCCCACGGATTCATTTGGCCATTAAAACCCGGCGGACCGCCATAAGCATTAAAGTTGCCCATATTAAAAGCTTGTTGCTGCTGCTGTTGTTGTTGCTGGGGCTGTTGTTGCTGCATCTGCTGCGGCACATTTGGATAGCTGGGACCGCCGGACAATTGATCGCCGCCATAGCTATAGTAACTGCCACTGCCAGCTCCAGGACCAGGTCCCAGTCCAGGTCCGCCTCCATTGTCTCCATTATTGGATCCAAATTGTGGAGGCTGCTGCAGTTGTTGCTGTTGTTGTTGTCGCGGTTGCGAAATGTTTGGCAAGTTGCGCATTTGTTGCTGCTGCTGCTGCTGTTGCTGCAATTGTTGCTGTTGCTGTTGTTGTTGTTGTTGCTGCTGCTTGGACTTGGCCGCACTGTTTGCCTGATTACTATTGTTGGTCAACGTGCCCATCAGATTCGCAATTATGTTCTCCGTATCCTTAAGGGAAATCTTTGGCGGCGCCGGCTTAAAGGTCAACGGATTGGGTGATACCAATGGCGGGACAATGGCCACACCGGTGGTCAACATTGTGGTGGTCGCTTTGACATTTGTATCGTTGGCCTTCATGACCAGGTCATCGAAATTGTAATCATCGTCGTCGTCATCGTCCAGCACGAATTTTGGTGAATTGCGTCCGCCGATGCGACGCTGCAGCTTGGCCGCTGTCGACAGATCCCGGTCAATGCTCTTGCGACGCACGGCGACGGCAGTAACTGCAGCTGGTACACCACCGCTGCCGCTGTTGCTGCTATTGCTGCTAACTGGCAGCCGCAAGCTGGAGGCTGAACGTTCCTGCACCCCGGGACGACCGATGGCAACGACACGGGATAGATAATCGCTGCAGGATTCACCATCGCTGCTCAGCTCGGTGATGTTCACATATTTGCGCAAGCGTTCGACGCGCGTCGGTTCCAGCTTTTCCAGTTTGCGCAAATGGCCAATGAGATGCACCTGCTCCTCGTTGGAGAGAAACTTAAAGTTCTGCAGCAGCGTCTGCAAATCGGAATCGGTTAAAGACTCCATGCTATTGCCTGGATCGCTTGGATTATTCGCTTTGGGTGCCTTATCGCTGTTGTTGGCCTCCTTCGCCAACTGATGCTCCACCTCCTTCATTAGCTCATTAATATCAATGTCCAGCACACCGACCTCATGTTCCTCCTTGTTGGTGCCTCCATTGTTTGTAAGTCCCAAACGCACCGGAACTTCACTAAAATTAAGACCGCTGCTTCTGTCGCTCTGTCGGCGCGAATGATTCGTCTTCGCCAGCAGCGTAAAGAAGTGCAGCAATTTGTTCAAATCATCCGTACTTAAATTATCCAAACCATTCACAACCAGAGCGCTGGCCAATCTCGAAGAAATCAGCTGCCTGTCGAATGGCAACTGATGATCCGTCTTCTTTGCAATTTCCGTGTGCAGCGAATCCTGTTCCGATGGCTCTTTAGCACCTGGATTAACGGTGAGTGTGTGTGTATGTGCATGTGTGTGTGTGTGTGTGTTTGTGTGTGTATGTGTTGGGGAGGTTGAGGGAAAAAATGAAAGGAGCAACATAAAAATTAATATTAATTCATTTATTTGTTTACAATAAAATAGAAGGAATTGTCTTTTAAAATCAAAAGCAAATACACTGAAAAAAAATACAACTTATGGATTACATACAATTCATTCTTGAGCTGTTGGAGTAGAAGATGCGACGCTTCCAGGTGATAGGTCACTTAACTAGGATATGTATCCTTTTATTTATTATTCATTTGTGTTTGTTTTATAAATCTTTTTTTTTTTAATATTATATATATATATTTTTTATTTGTTCTTTTAATATTCTGTTTATATTTTTTATTGGCACTTTAAACACTAACCTGAAGGACGATGTGGACCGAATCACTCTTTAATAACGGATCACAGACAGTTTGCATATAGTTCAAATACCGCCAAAACATATATATACCATATGTATACCATACCATATACATAGATATATATGCCAACTATATTCATTCGAACTCTCGATCAACAAGGAATAATATGAAAATTTTATATTTACTTTTCATATTTTAGAAACGTTCAAATTAGATATACATATGTACATATAAATCAATTTTCATAAATATTGAAAATTGCTAGTTAAAAATAAATTCAAAATTAAAAATTCTTCCGTAAGAAAATCAAAAATAAAATTTTGATTTCAAAATATTTAAAGAGAATGTTGTATATGGGAAATATTTATCTTACTTCTTAAAGCTAATTTTTATTTTATGAAATTCTCAATCTGTGTTAATCAGCAGTTATATATAATATATGTATGTATATATATTAAAAATAGATTAGTTTTTTATAAATTTATATGCTGGAAATTTATAAATATTTTTAAGATGTCTTTTATTCACATCGATATTTGTATAGTGCAAAAAAAGTTGAATATATCAATAGACAAAAAACTTGATTCGAAACGCAAAAAGTGAAGATCAAGTTAAAACCCCAACAACAAATATATATCCTATATATACCAAAATCTCATGATAATGTTAAATACACAATATATCTTATAGATTATATACGAAATCAATATTTCATAAAAAATTTCCTAGTTGGAATTCAAGCACTATTCCTTTTTTTTTTCTTTTTAACTAAACTTACGAAAAATAAACCCGCACGAAATTCGAAAAGTTAAGAACCACTAAAACACGATAACAAAAAGGTCGAGCAATATACAAACATATGCTATATAGAGCATGAGGTATGTAAGTCAAACGGATTGTATAAAGAATTGCGAAATATTTGCGCCACAAATCAAATATCGGTTAAAAATATTCCACTATACATATATACACTGTATAATAGCAACAAATTTTTACAAACCAATTTTCTTTTTAATCTGTCTGAGAAACCATTTCTTTCGCCTTTGTCCGGAATGAGCAAACGATATACTTACCCATTATCAAAATTATAGGGTATCTGTAAAATGAAATGTGTTTCTTTATTGTGTATTTTATTGAACTTACCTTTGGAAGTCACCTGGAAGATGATGGTCGCAATATTGCTGATTAACTTTTTCACAACGCGCACTTTTTGTGGATCATCGAGCACTGCGGCAATGAGTATACCCTTTAGCTTCTCCTTAGTGGTCTCCATGAACACGCAATTGTCCTCATTCAATAATAAATCATCGGCAGCATTTGGTTTGATCTTCTCCATGGCCAGGGCTTTGCTTAGCAAATTTAGAGCCTTGGGTCCGAGGCTACCCAACTGATCCTCCAGGGCGGACAACATGCGCAGCACACTAACCACGGTGAGTGGACCCTCAGGTTCTTCAATTGGCTCCGTTTCTTTAGCCGAATTCGATATGTTTGTGCCCGTTGGCGATATGGAATGCTGGCTGGGTTGACTGTATTCCGGATAGAGACGTGAGTCCAGCACACGGAATGTTTCCATTGGCTCGTAAGAGCGCGAGGAACGCGAGTAACTGTCCCCCCTTTCTCTGTAGAAATCGCCACTTCTCTCACGAACTCTGTCACCGTATTCCTCGCGACTGCGCGAATGCATCGATCTCTCCCGGCCCCGACTGTACGGCGACCGTGAGCGCCGATGCGACGAACGAGATCTGGACCGTGTACGTTGCCGGCGCCTTGAGCTAATCGGTGAGCGTGACCGCGATCGCCGACTCATCCGCGACGGCAATGGCCGTCCACGTTTAGGGGACAATGAGCGTGACAGAGACCGTCCATATGGACGGCGGCTGGTGCGTGTCCCTGATGCAGCCGGTGCGTGCTGTTCGTCATCGCTGATGTCGATGACAGCATCGCTGCCAGTAGAACCGCTGCTAGGTCGAAGGCTTGAGTCCCGATAGCCAGATTTAGCTGCGGATGCGGACGAGCTTGTAGTTTTTGGACTGTCCACGCGTATTTTGTAGCGTTCCATTAGCTCCTTGGTGTGTTCCTCATCCTCATCGTCGAGCTTAAACTTTTCCTTAAGGTCCTTTTTGATCTTGTTGACGGCTGTGTTGAAGAGCTCAACCCGCCTATCCTTCCAATAGCTAATCCATTCGGGCTTGTAATCATAGCTGTTTGGATCGCATTTCTTTTCCTCCTGCAGCTGCTTATAGCGACGATTCCAGAACTGTTTCCACTCTTCTGAATAATCGGGATGCTTTTCCGGATTCGATTCATACGTTTCGGTATCATCGCGCAGCTGCTTTAGCTGAATCTCCAACATACAACGAAACTTTTCCCATTTGTAACGCTCCTGGGCAATATGCGATGCCTGCAATGAAAGCTCTTTGGGCGTCGGCAGTTGCTGCTTAATGCCCACCGATGTTTTGGCGGCTGTCCCTGACATATCTTTGCCCACTGGAGGCGAACGATTGACGGCACGATATGCCGGCTGCTGTTCCTCCTGCTTTTTACGCGCCTTTTTGGTCGATTGCTGTGGCATCAGCGTCGTTGATGTGGGCGCAAAATTCTCATCGTCATCGCTGGATATGGCATCGAGTGCAATTGGCATTGACTCCGCGTTGCGATCATTTAATGCCAATGTCACCTTTAGAGATTCCGTTGGCTTAAGGTCGAGTATTATTTGACGCACCTCGTTGATGAAATCAATACCGGCGCATTCATCAAAATGAAATTTATCGCGTACCTGTGAACAGATTTTACCACGATACCGACGAAAATCTTCGCCAGCAACGGCCAAAATTTGCGTGCTACGTCCGTAATGTTGCTCAATTAGTTGAACCAATTTTGTAGTGGCTGGAAGCACATCAATGGAATTGCTGGTCGATCGACGCAGCTGGTGGAGCATATCAAATGCCTTTTGAAAGTGTGTCTTCAGATAGTTAGCCCGATGGGTCACCGATGTCCAATGCACAAATATGGAACGGCTGTCATTGCAGGTGTTGCACAGCACACAAAAATAATCCGGACGCACCTGACCATCCTCGTGCAATTCGACAACGTATTCGGTGCCAATCAGCGCGCCGCCTTTGAAGCTATTTATTTGCTTTTGTATGATCGCTGTACGTGAGATTTCATCCTCAAATCCAGGCGGAACCGGCTCGCCCGTTAAGTAGCTCATAATTCGAAAAATATCTGCAAAAATGTAACGGTTGATTTCCAGTCTTCGATCCCCCAGAGCTGGGCGCATGCCATAACGGCCAATGCCCACTGATGAACATAATAGAATAAATGACATGCGCCCATCTCTAATTGAAAAACTAAATCGCGCCGATTGGCAATTACCTGTTATTCACCTCGGGAGTGTTCCCTTGATTTTCGTACACTATCTAAGTGATATATATATATATATATTTATATGTGTGATTGTATGCACTAGTTTTGACACGAAAAGAAACAAGACGAAATATATGCACAGACACGCACATACACATTCACATACAAATGCACGCACAAATTCACAGCAGCGGCTCTTTTTCTTCGGCCACAACAAAACTTTGACGTCGTTTCGCACGCTCCACGTAGAGCGATTTGTTGTTAATAACTTTACTTACAGTGCTAATTATAAGGTTGTTAACTTACAATACGCATAATGTCAAATGTATTGAAAATACGCTACTTTAACACAATTGTTCCCAAAGTATTTCTTTATTATGCACAACAAAACCCAGGAATAAAAATGAATAAAAAAAATGAACGTAATTTCAGTGTAGTCAAATGTGCTATAAACGGCACAAAACGGTGTTGGTAACAGTCAAATAGTATTGTTATGTTTCTAACTATCGCATGACTGCAATTTCGATATGCTTGCCGCATTGGCGGGCAGATTTCAATTTAAATTTAATTTTGAAACTTCTTAGTAATTGCAAATGTTTTTTGCGAGAAATGTAGCACATATAAAATAATTAATACTGTATGACTATAATGTCAAATATTTAAATACTAGTTACGAACGTCATTAATTAATTAATTAACTAATAACTTGATTTATTTTTTTAATAAAACTTTAATTCCCCTGTGCATTGGTTTGGAAACGGTTAATCAGTAGTGTTAAGTTACTAACTATCGCATGGTTGCAGTTTCTACAAATCGTGATATTGTGGGGCACAATTCAAAATTTAAACTTAACAGTTTTATATCCTTTTTTGCAATAAATGTCACCAGTGTGAAAAAAATAAATACTATAATATTATAACTGCTCTTATGCTATATATGAGTAATGTAAAATCATTAAATACTAGTTATGCACATCATTCACAACTCACATTTGTTCAGTAATCAATTTTCTAGAAATCTTATTAAATAACTTCCTCTGAGGGCTCACCCGCACCTGCTTCTGGGAATATAAATTTCATTCTATTTATTTATTTTTTTTTTTATCACCCTATGACATTTTGATAAAGCTGCTGCAGCTTAACGCACATTGCTTTTGAGAATGCGTTAATGGCTTCGAGCATCCAGTACTTTAGGGCATGGGTGTGGATACATATATAATTACATGTTCGTATATAATAGAGTGTGGTAACACGGCACATCGGTACGGCGGACAAATGGCAGGGTGCCGGAGACCACGTCCCAAAACAATTTCGCAGCCACCCCTTCAAAAACGAAAGCCAAGCAAAAGGGCATCAGTTGTAGCACGTACACTCATATCTGAATCTGAATCTGAATCTGTATCTGTATCTGTATCCGAATAGAAGGGCCGCAATAATCTCAACATAATGACGATGATGATGATAATGATGATGATGATAATGGCAATATAAACGACTATACAATGAACAATGAGCAATGAGCTGACCATATGCGCACATAGACAATAAAATGGATAAGAACTGCGGCAACGGATGCAACTGGCAGGAGAAACTTGACTGGCAACAGGAGCTGCACCAAACGGGTGGCCAACCAGTCGTCCAACCAGCCAACCAGTCAGTCAGTCAGTCAGTCAGTCAGTCAGTCATTCAGTCATTCAGTTCACATTTAATGAACACAACGGTGACATGAGTTATGGGCCATTTTTCTTTTATTTCCTTCTCCTTTTTTTGACAACGAAAAATTGCGAATCAGCGCAGCTGTTGGAACTGCGGTGAGGCTTTTGCCTAGGAGATGGCCTAAAAGGGAGAAGCGGCGGGTGGAGGGAAGCAACATCGGCATGAATGCAAATGCTATTTTGCATTAACATTGCGAATGAACATGGGGCGAAAACTGGTTGTCCGTCCGTCCGTTTTGTCCGTCCGTATGTCCGTCCGTCCGTCCGTCCGTCCGTCCGTCCGTTTGCAATCCATTCCCGACACGCAGTTGAAGATGAGCGCATTCCAATTACGGTTATAGCACAGACAGCCGGGAAGACGGTGTGCACACCCCTTCAAAATACGGATTTGAATATCGGCCTCCGATATGGTCGCATATAATGTGTTCCTTTAGACAAAGTGGCAGACACAGACATATCGCATCTCTATGCTCTAACGCCGAGTTTCATTCATATGTTTATTGCGTTTGCTACCCTCCAACCCCTATTCTAAGGGCTGTTCTCATCAGAGTTATAGCATATAGTTGCGAACTATAAATCTAATTGGAAAATATGTACTTTGGCTTAGAAACCACTTCAGTCAAATACTTACCTAGGTTTGGAGTCTATTAATGGAAATTATTTTTTAATATATCACTCAGTAAAACACGGTTTATTGCGACTACATCATATATTAAGGTAAGAGTATAAGTTAATATTCATTTATACAGATTATAAATCTACATAGGCAAAGTACATTCAAATAATTTATCTAAGTAGGCAAAATACATGAAAATAATTTCGATATAAACAATTCCTGATTTAAGCATTATTATTTTTGCTTCGAATAAATTTAAATATAAATAAAAGGTAAACAAAAAATTATGGAAATTCGCGTTTGAGACCGGTTTAAAATTTGTACTCATTTTTTATATCCAAGGTCATTTAGAGAGTATTCAAAATTCATCTTGAATTTCAGTTCAATTCCCTTTGTGGGAAGCTTAGTGCTTAAATGCCCGCTCCCAAAGTAAAACGAGTATATAGGATCATAGCCTGTAGTTACATTATATGTATGACATACCAGGCTTAGGTATAAGTTATTCATTTTGTAGAGCTAGAATTACTAAAGTTGACATTTTGACGACGAGCTCTATTGATCAAAGAATTTAAAATTGTATAGTTCGTTTCTTTTAAATCACAGTTTCGGAGCTGGTCAATAAATGCGAAGTGTTGAATATGGTGAATCAGTTCTGTGGATGAACCAGCATATTATTAATTTCGCCCATTGGGGAAGTGACAAAACAAACAAGTTTATCAATTTATATGATAATATGATTATAGAAGTGAAGCTGTTCTTCTTTTGACTGCGAACGAGTATCGTGCAATCAGGTTTAAGCTCGAATGCAATGTTGTTTTTTTTTTTTGTTGCTTTTGTGCAATGTTTCGAGAGACATTTCTTGGCAAGTTGTGCGCAATTCATTAAGCGAAATCTGCCCGAATGCGAATAATGCAAATTGCTCTATTTCGGGCAACGACGACAAATTTATTTATCTGCGACCCATGTGGCAAAGCGAAAGTAGAAGAAGAAGAAGAAGCCGAAGCCAACGAGAAACTCCGTCAATGAAAATCAAACGAAGTGAATTGAAATGAATTCTGTGTGTTATGCAGACTGCAGCAATTTGCAACCGAAAGTTCAACAAATTCCATTAATTACACTCAACACATTTTTTTAGGTATACCTACCGAACCCATTGACAAATGGCTAATAGGGGTATATACGTTTTTTTTTTTAATAGAGTCTAGACGGCAAACAGTTAAGAGCTTGCCTTTTGTTCTGGTTCATCATTTTTTTAAAGAGAAATGATCAAATGTACCAACTTATACATAATGTACCATTAAAAAAAAATAATGCAATGTACCACACAATACAGATTATACCATTCTTAAAAGACATGATGCAATGTATCTACTAATACAGTATGTACCTTTTTGAAGAAAAGTGATAAACTGTGCTCAAATGTACCAACTAATGCATAGTGCATAGAAAATCTATAGAATATAGCATTGAAAAAAGAATTTACCATTCCGAAAAGAAGTTTTCATTTTATTAAGTAATATGTAATGTACCATTTGAAAGAAAAGTAATCCAATGTACTAACATATTCGAATGTACCAACTAATACCTTATGTACCATTTTGAGAAGATTTGTTTTAATGTAACAACTAATTAGGAATGTACCATTTAGAAGGGAAGCGTACCGACATACACATAATGTACCATTGTAAACAAAGTAGTCTATTTTAACAACGTATTCCTACAATAACAATACTTGTACCATCTTATGAAAATTGTACCACTTAAACTACAGTTGTACCACTAGTAACCAAGCCACATAGAGCAGAGTATCTCCGCAAGTCGGACATACCCGAGCTGAATGTCTGTTCCCTTTGTTGCATGGCCCTTAACATTTGCATTCGTTCTTCTTAACTTTCTCGTGCTAATTTTAAAGAATTCGAAATTTGTTAATGGATTCGTTGTGTCGCTCAGCGGCTCAGCTGTCCGGGAAATAGTTTGTCTATTAGCTTGGGAATAAAGAGTTTTTGACTTTGGTCTCGCCTTTCATTTTCTTTCAAATATATATGTACGGGTTTTCTCTCCTTGTTTTTTTTTTAACCCTAAACCAAACTGTGCGTCTGCTTTACGTTACGTTTATTCCCAGGCGCCTCGGCCCACCCTCTCGCCGGACCGGATGTTCTCATTGTGCGTCATTTCTACTTATCACCCGGGGGAATATGCAGCTTGCCGGAAGCGCTCCATTGGCCAAGCTGCAGCTGCTGTCGCTCCCAATCTCAGTGCCCAGTCGGAGTTTCAGTTCGAGTCCGACTTTGAGTCCGAGTCCGAGTCCGAGTCCGAAACAAAATGCGTAAATCAAACTAAAAACAAACGGCAACGACTTTGCTATGAATTAGTATTAGTGTAAAACGGCTTTTAATAAGCCGGACGAAGTGGCCCGCATCTCCCCACCCGTTGCATGTTGGCAGCCATTACGGCGGAGCCGGCATCCGGCGTCCAACGACAAAGTCAATTGCGGTAGCCGCAAAATGGAATTTTGTTTTAAAAACTTCTGCACTGCGAAATGGCTCGCAATGGGCGCATAAATTTCAAAGCTCTTGTTCTCTTTTTTCCATACCCTCTAAGCTCCCAAAACCGGGTATGCTGTTTTGCTCACAATTTATGCGACACATACGCTCTTTAAAACATAATATAATAGTATAATAGTGATAAGAAATTCATTAGAATTTATAAACAATATCATACAAATTAGTAAAAAAAAATTTTTGAATAAATTTATATACCCTAAGCCCATTAAAATTGTATAAAATACAGAAATATTTATATTCTCCATAAGTATATATAATGATGATCAGAATCAACAGGCAGTATTTCTGTCTATTTGTCCTCATGTATAAACGCGTTGACTTTAAATTTTGGATATAGAGAGCTATTTCTATAGCAATCGAATATCGAGATTATTTTGGATAGTCGATCTATCCGTTTGCTTGTTTTCGGTAACATATTTTAGTTTTTCGATCATATCTTGTATATCTTAAAAGCTACCGTCATCTAACTTGGCCTATAGATATTCAGCTAAAAGAGACACCAAATTGAATAGTTCAGATTTTGGTAACATTTCCCCCATTTCCTCAAAAAATAAAAAAAAAACTAATTGTTTAAGATAGAAAGAAAATAGTGGCATAAATATGTTTAAAAAAATTTAACAAATATTGGATAATATATAGGATATATAATAAACTAGTTCAGGGTAACTCCAGGTCGAACCCAATAGAATAGAATTTACTTACTTGTTTTTCTGTTTTTAGTGGTAAGCATAATCTTTGTGTAATGGGGAATCCCATAACTCTGCAAACAAGCTGGCAACGCTGTAGAAATGTGTATGAGTGTGTGTGTGTGTCGGAAACTATTAATTTGAAATAAATACATAATATATCATTTAGAATGGCTCAAAAGGTGGTTACAAAAAATGTTACTAACGTGTTTTTACAGCCAAACTAAATGAACAAGGTGCAAAAAATAGGGGTTGGGGGTTATTTACAGTTAACGGTATCAATGTATTAACTTAATTCCCGTTTTTAGCGCATAAAAGTTGGAGCCTTATGGCAAATATGGCCCATAAGTATTTACGAGTGTGTCGGACAACGGGACTTTGCATGCTTAGATAACTGATCTATGTATTTTATTCTTGTTTCCCCATTTTCATTTTGATATTTCATTTTCTTTTTGGCAATTTCAAACATGCAACATGTTGCAATGGAGTTATAAACCAGCCCCTAAATTTCCAACTTTGCCGACGACTTATATAAGGAATGTACATAGTCTCTGCTGTCAAGGGTTGGGAGTGGGGGTTAGGGGTAGGTGTTGGGGTCGGGCCTGGGGTAGGAATCCGCGCGTGTGAGGGCAGCATGCCAAATGGAAAAAAGTTTTTGCCTTAATTTTTGGCGTTTTTTTTATTATTATTTCTTTTCACGTTTTTTTTTTTTTTTTTTTTTGTATGCTCTGCCGCTTTATTAACGTTGCCCTCTTCTAGGGGTTGGGGTTGACCTGTTGGTAGGAGTTGCTGGTTAGGGTTGGGGGGTGGGGGGTAGGAGGTGCTGTTTGTTTGCTGGCAACAGCGCAGCAAGTAATATTTTTGCCGCATAAAAGTCAAAATATGCAAATAAAGCAGGCTTCTTCTTTTTGTTGTTGCTTCTAGAGGGGTTGGGGTGGGGGTTGGGGGTTAAAGGAGAAGGGGGATGGGGCTAATACAGCAGCAGTCAGACACAAACGAATAGCTCGGATAGAACAATGTGCATACATATACATCTATACATGTGTACATGTGTACATGTGTACATGTGTACATGTGTACATGTGTACGTGTGTGTGTGTGTGCAGATCAGAGGGAAGGGAAACGAGCGAAAGAGAGAGTGAGAACAGCGTGGCTTAAATAATAAATGTAGTACACGCTTTGAAAGAATTTACTATGCTTTGGCAAATGGAAGTTATAAAAACCAAACACACACATACACACAAACAGACGTTCACTCATGCACACACACACAAACAGAAGACGCACACAGGCACATGTGCATGGCATATAAATAAACAATGCCCCTATATAACCCGGGGGCAAGCCAAAGCATTGGAGAGGTAGCGGCATTTCCATATTGTTGCTATAATCAGCGGCTGCTTTGATTCATCTGCATGCACGCGCGATGCCGGGACATTGAAGCAATCTGGATGTGGAAAGGGGGCCACCATCAGCATCACCATCACCGTCACCACCACCACTACGACCATCAAGTCAAAGCCAAAGCCAAAGCCAAAGCCATAGCCATAGCCATAGCCAAAGCTAAGTCCAAAGCCTTAGCCCGGTGCGCGCGCCACCCCATCGAAATCATCATCAAAGTCAACCCAACTGGGCGAAGCAACCACCACAACATCAGTTGCACAGACTCCGGCAGGCAGCTCCGTCAACCCAACTTCAACTGCGACTTTTAGCTGTTCCCTACAAATTAGTGCTGGCAACCATCGCATAAATTATAAGGCACGTCAGAGCACGAATTTAGTTTTCTTTCAATTTGGAAAGGAAATTTCAAAATAATAGCATACAATTCAGTGCACATTTTTATATTTTGTTTCTTCTCGATTCATTATTAATGCAACTGTGTTATTTCTATGCACATATATATTTGATTTGTACATTAGTTTGTCGCACAACGATTAGTTATCACGACCCGCTCGCATTACTACTGTAGTTCAAACTTTGTTTCAAACATGTTCGTGTTCGGTGTTGGAAATCGTGTTCGAACAACAACCACTGACTGACGCCCCTTTTCTGTATGTACGGCAAGTGTTGAATACGTATGCGGCGGCCTTGCTAATAAATCTAGCCGAAAAAGGCGAGATTATGAATAAAATGCCGCTAAGATGATTAAATTGTATATATATTTAGACCAAAGCAACATGCCTTACACTTAAATAAATGTATAGACCTTAAGAATTATTGTAAATGTTTCTAAAACTGTTTCAAATGTATCAGTGTGGTCATGAATATTTGTTATGTACACAAGGTTTATCGATTTGCATAAACATCAATCATAAAAAAAACATAAAAATAAAACATTGATTACAAGTGTGTATCAATTTAGTATATGTACAGTACCTAAAAATGGTAGAAATATATTGTAATTGCCAGTCCAGCAGAAAAAAGCTAAAATATGGCTTTTAAAGGCTGCAGCAGCAGTGTTTGTAGCAGCCCTTTCTTTACTCTGCTCTCCGGGCTGTTGTGTGCGTTCGTGTGTATGAGTGTGCGGTGTCTCTGGGTGAGTGTGTATGTGTGTGTGTGTGTACTAATGTGTTATCTCGCAGCCTGGTTTCTGGTTCAGTTTTCGTTTTCCGTTAGTGCAGCATTTATCCTCGACGACGTTGGTTGTTCTCGCCTTCGCCCTCAGCCATTGTCACTGTCGCTGTCGCAGTCAAAGTCGAAGTCGCAGTCGCAGTCGTTTGTCGCCTTGTCCGTTGGTGTTGTTATTTATTTGAGTGTGTTTTTTTTTTGTTTTTTTGCTGCTGCCGCTGCTTCTGCTGCTGCTCTCGTTGTGTGTGCACGTTTTATTTATTGTTGTCGTGTGTTGTTTGTTTGTGTTTTTGTTATGGTGCCAGTGCCAACTTACCTGATATAAAAAATAAAACTCAAACAAGGTGCGCAGACCCGGAGTCAGGGCCACGGCACATGTTGTTAGTTAAACCAGCGCCCCAAAACTCTTGCCACCCGCTCCACCTCCGGCCCGGGACACTAACCAATAAGTAAACCCAAATAAAAAAAAATTAAAGACGAAAAATCAGAAGAAACGGAAACCAAAACGAAACTAAGCGACGCTAACGAAGGGCAACACTTCAAAGACAGTTACAGTTACTCCTATCTGGTATCAATCGCAGCATGCTTTTAGCTGAAGAACAGTTATTGCTGCCGCTACAGGCAAAGCAATAAGCAATCGCCAAATCCCAAACACAAATACAGAAACAGCAACAGAAAGAATAAGAACAAGAACAAGAACGAGTACAAGAACAACAAAACAAACAGAAATACACAAAACGGTGCGTTCGCTGCTTCACTAAATGAAGTCGACGTCAACGTTGCCGTCGCTGCCGTCGTCACAGTCGTCGCGTATTATGGGCCTAACCAAACAGCAACAGCAACAACAACAACAGCAACAGCAGCAACTTCAACAGCACTTGATACAAAAATAAACAAACAAAATCAATCAATTAATCAATCTGTGAACGCCCCAGGCCCACGCCCACGCGCACTTCAAATTGCAACAGCAGCAACAACTACAACAACAACAACAACAACAACAAGGACAAGGACAAGCATAGAAACAACAATGTTCCAGTCAATTGCATTAATGCTCGTCCTAGTTACCGCCCAGTCCCTCTCAGAGGCACCGAAGGACGCTGCTGCTCAGATGCTGGCAACAGAGACGCAGGCAGCGCAGGCAGCAGCCGCAGCCGCAGCAGCATCGTCTGCAGCAGTGACGCCGTTCAACAGCAAGCAGCTAAACAGATGCCGCCAAAGCTGCTGTCAGCAGGTAAGCCCCAGCTCCAGAGTCCACCAAAGATAAGACGCACTTGATGGACACTTGTACAATGTGGCCTGGTCGCTCGGTACGCTCGACTGCGTTGCGAGTCTCTCGAGTGCGACTTCAAGGTTAGAGAGCCCGTCCACAAACTCCGCCAGTTGGGCCAATGACAATATGCGCCTGACAGACGTCACAAGCAGCAGAGCAGAGGAAAAATATACCCTGCTCTTGTATGCAAGCGGGGTATACTCGTCTCACTGCTGCACCTTGACCTATACCTACATGTGTATACGTTTAATATTGATAAATTATATATACATATACAGTTATAAATCAATAAGCTGATAAGCTAGCGAACTGCCTTAAAGGCCAGGTTCACAAATTTACGGCCACGCCCGTGCAAGAAAAGAGAATTTGCAAGTCATTGTAAACAGATTAGTTATAAACTCCCAAACTGTCTGAACACGGTTTACAGGGTATCGTGCGGCCGACTAAAATGTACTTATTTTTCATTTCCTATACTCTGAGCTCAATGAAAACGGTTAATTAGAGCACATTTGTTTTATGAAAATGAATGTTGCAGGCAATGTTTGAAGCAGTTTCTATGTGACAAACGATCTAGGGATAACCATATTAACTAATTAAATATGTACATATATACAATACACGCATATATATGTAGGTATACGTGTACATATAATATACATGTATCCCTTATTATTTTATATCTTATACAATTTATACCAAACGACTATACATAAAGGTTTTTAGTAATGAGGGTATCTGACAGTCGGGCAACACTGGCCGCATTCACTCTTTTTTGATGCGGCTGTCCGCCTTTATCTGCTCGCTGACATCGCGCTCGCTGCTTCTCAGGTAGCTGGCCCTGTCAGTTGACAATGTCAACTGGGTGGTCGACGCCAGTCATAGCCCAGCTAATAGAGATTAGGCAACTGCAAGAGGGAGCGAGATAGGGAGAGGGAGAGGGAGAGGAAGAGGGAAAAAGAGAAAGAGATTGAGATGGAGATCAAGTAAGGAGCAAGAATGCCGCCAGGGCAATTGTCTGTGTTATCATCGTGTAGCAAAGAAAATTGGGAGGGTTTCAAGGGTTAGGCACAAATCTATTCTATGAAATTCAAATGAACTTTAAATAAAAATGAAAAACCAAATGTTCTTAAAATTATGGAGGGGAAAATGGAAAACAGTAGCTAATAGATCCCGCTTAGTAGATAAAACTACGCTCTAAATAGGCAATTCTACGTTTCCTCTCCAAAAAAAAGTCGTAATTTTTACGATTATCTGATTTAGAATTGTGACATTTATGTATTATAATAGTCCAATATTGATAAGAGCTGCTTTATATGGGGATTGTAACTCTAATAGCACGTTGAACAAATACAAGAATGAAAGGCTTAACGAAAGTTTTATTTCCGACAAATTGTTTGAATAGCACTTAAATAGTCAAGAAGTCCAATTTGAAATTGATATCTTGAAATTGAGTAGCTCTATAGCTACATATATACATACATATGTATGCACATATATATGTATTATAGTAATTCAATATTTGAAGGAATATTGTTTGGTTGAAATACCTTCGAAAAAAGGTTGCATACAAGAAGCTGTAATATTTATACATGTATGGGTTGAAAAAGCTGTGAAAAATTTTGTTTTATTTTAAAAGCAAACAATTATGGACACGTTACGTGATTGAAAAGTATAACAGTGCTCTTCTAGGGTGTGCTCAATTATAACATACCCTGCTTTTCGACTCACAAATTTGCTAGTGACTTACCTTTAGCCTTCTTAATTAACTTAAAACTGAATCAATATAAAATATAAAATATGTTTCTTTATGATGAAATTAATATTTCTATTAATTATTGGAAAACCAATTTAAAGGAATATAAAAAACCTTATCTATTGTATAAGTTCGTTATAGAGAGAATCGTACACTTTGCACTCCACTGATATACCCCGTTTAGCACATCACCATATGGACAGGGTATTAAAAGGGGGATTTTTGTGTGCATTTATGGAAATGCAAATTTCTGCTGCATGTGAATGCGTTAATTAATGCAATTTATTATTATAAAATGATGAAAAAATGTTACCTTAAGTAATTCTCTCTCTCTCTGTATGTAAGTGAATGAGTGCGTGTGTGTGTGTGTATGCTTTTTATTGTTATACAAATCAACTCATTATTTGTTGAATGACAAATTATTTCATTGTAATTTATTAATTTATTGAACATTGAAATATGGGTTAAACAGTCTTTCATTCATTTTTTTCGATAACATACAAATATTAAAATATTTTAATGTGCGTTTGTAACTTAAAGTTAGTCAACAAACACCTATAAAACATCGTTTTTTTAATTGCTTAAAGTCGTTTTAAAACTAATTTAATTTTATTACACATTTAAATTTTTCTTTATATTTCCATAATTCAATTATTCTTAATGTTTTTTTAACTGTATTCTATTGTGAAAATCCATGTGGAAAATTAATTTAAATTAATTTTCCTTGCAGCTATAAAACTTGTTTTTTATTTAATTAAAAACTAGAAAATTCATTTAAAATACAAATTAAATAATCAATGGAACGAATTAAATTTAAGCGTAGAAATCTCAACAAAAAAGCAATTCAATAAGCTTTTGTGACTTATTTTAAGCAATTTTTTCAATTTTTCAATTTTTCAATTTTTCAATTTTGGATGTAAAATTAATACATAACTTCAGTTTAACGCTCTCACATTAATATTTAAGGGTTAAAACTAGATCTTTAAAATATAATAAATCATTTGGTTATTAAAAAAAAATACTACGAATAAGTCGCAATTGCATACAAATTGGTATTAAATGAATGAGCTGAAACCCTTTTTATATACCCTGAAAGCAATGAAAATGGGTAAGCGGGTATAACCTTTTCTGTGAATATGTATGTAACAGGCAGAAAAGGGCGTGGCCAAACCCATCAACGACCGATTCGATTTAACTCTATCCGTCCGCATGTATGAATGCGTCGATCTCAGCATCTATAAGATCTAGAGACTTGAAATTTTATAAGTAGGTTCTCCTATAGCACACAGAGATCGAGTTTCTTTTGAAAAATCAATAACTTTTTCCATTGGCTTGTTGTCAATAACACGTATTAGTTTTAGAGCATATCTCATATATCTTAAGAGTTAGTCATCAAACTTACTGTCTATATATGTATATATATATATATATATATATATATATATGTATATATTCAACTAAAGGAGACACTCATTTCGGCATGCATGTGCATAGAAGAGAATGCAGCATCAGTAGTGTTGCAGGCTCAGGGTATTTCCCAGTCGAACAGACTCGACTCGAGTTTTCTTACTTATTTCATTTTTTGTTAGTTGAATGGAAAACGAATTCGTTTTGGTAAATCGATTGATATATCCCCTAATACCCATGATCCATACAATCCGTTGACCTTTAAGGGTTGCAATGCCAATTGCAATTGGCGACCGTATGCATTGCGGCTAATTTCACGCCCGTCCGGGTCTAATCCCCGGCACTGGCCGCCAAGCCACGAACGTCGCTCAATCAGGGCCAAATTAACACCATAAAAGTTGGCAGCAACCGAAGATTTTGTTCCTTTCAATTTTTGGGTGACTTTTTGGGGGTTGACTCTAAAGAAATTCGGTCTGTCGCGTTTTGTCTTCCTCCTCCCGCCACCTCCCAGCATTTCTTCTTCTGCTTCTTCGAGTCAGACTCCAGTCGGATTCGTAATGCCAGATGCGTATGCCGGGCACGTAGACATTGGCTGGTGGTGGAATCTGTTCCGACGGGTCTTCAATAATTGACAAGCGGAGCATTTGGCGACTACTACGTGCCCATTGGGGAAGAGACTGGTCACCGGCCAAATGGGCATTGAGCTCATAAAACTGCCTCAAAAGTGACCTGGATGGGTAATTTATGTGGCCGGGGTGTGAAGCGATGTCCAAATTCCGTGGGCAATTGCATGTAAAAGTTGTTCGTTGCCTGCGTTTAATTTATATGGGCCAACAACTATGCCAGGTAGGCCACAAGACCTATTCGAGGGGAACGGCTCAGAATGGTTCGGTTTGGCATGGGTATTGGATGAACTATGTCGTTTGGACTTGCCTGCTCAGCGTTTTCATTGAGTCCGGGTGCTTGGTGCGTTTGCTTTTCATTGCCAACCAAAGAGGACAACGTGATGCTCACGACTCACGATTCACGAGGCACGACTCACGGCTATCTAAATCAATATGCCATATATTTATTTGTAAACTACTGAAACCAGTGTAGGAGCTCATATTGAAATACTCTCGTATCGAGAGTTCATATCGTAATACTATAGATCTTGATAGCATATTGTTAACCATCTATTATGAATTTGATTTCATTTACCAAAATTGAAAAACAAATTCATAAATTGCTCCAAAGGAACGTGCAAACAAGTTCCGAATTAAACTAGTTTAAAAATAACAGAGCATCAAAGCATATTTATTTGTTTAATTGAACGGCTAATAGTTAAATAAATATCATATATTGGCAATTTCTTGCTTTTCAGTAGATATATTTGTCTTTCAGAATATGTGAAATTCAATACATAGTCTAGTAGTTATGAGTAGAATATTTTCATAAATCACACACATGGATTAAATAAATAAATAATATATGTGTTTGTATATATGTATGTATGCCTTATACATATGTTGTGCATTGGCAATTATAATTAGTTTAACGATTCGATGGGCAATGAAATCACGTTGCCATCTCTAATTGATATTGCTCGGGCCATTCATTCACTCATTCGCTCATTCATTTGCCGCCTTATTGTTGTTACTTATCGCCCAAGTTGTTTCGCAAAGGCCAAAAATTCAATTGAGCGGAAAATATGTTGTCTTTGCGATTTTCCTTTTGGCATGCTCGTTTATCTGGCCGCCTTATTGTGTAATGATGACAAAGTGCTCCTGCTGCTGCCGCTGCTGCTGCTGCTTCTGATGCTGAGATCGAGAATGCTGGTTGCCCATTGCCCATTGCTTTATGCCTGATGCCCGACCATCCCCTTCCATTCACACACAGTCACAGTCACAGTCAAAGTCGATGTATCTGCCTCTCACTCTCACACTGCCTTTGTCTCTTGTCTCATTCTCATTCTCAGTTCGCATCAGCACATTCATTCATTTGTCTGCGTGCTCATTCATAAACTAAACGGACAGGCACAGGCACGCAGGCAGCCAGCGACTGAGGCACTGGAAGAAGAAGGAGGCGGAGGCAGAGGTTCAGCCGCTAGGATCCGGGCTGTGGGCCTTTTCGACTCAATTGCTTTAGTTACCAGGACGTTTGTCCAGCTGTCGCTGTTGCGTAGCTAAAGCGACAGTTGACAAAGGCTAAGCAGGCGGCCAGGCATTCGCCACATAGCACACAATGTACAGAATTCGCAGTCGCAGTCGCAGTCGCTGCCGCAGTCGCTGTTGCAGTCGCAGTCGCATTTGCCATGTCCAGTTAGTTCACAGTTTCATCTCCTGCCGACAGCGTAAAAATTTCAATTCGCCATACAACTTTGTGGTCATTTATACAAACAGATATACGCACAACCACACACACACACACACACACACATACACATAGAAGCGCACGCACACATTCTCTTTCTCTCAGTGTGCGTTTTTTCTTCGTTTTTGCAGTCAGGCCTTTCATATTACAGTTACAAATTTGCGTCTATTGTTGGTAATGGCGATGCTGCGGCGTTGTCCTCGACCAGTTGCCTGCGGCGCTGTGCCTGATTACTTTTTCTAGCTTACTTAAAATTCGATTAGGCCACGCCCACTAACTAACTTTTTTTGTTGTTTATGTTGTTCTGCTTTGTGTTACAGCTTTCTCACTCACAATCTCTCCTTCTCTCACTCTCGCTCTCATTTTGTCTAACATTTCTTCATGTTCTCTTTTATATTTGCAGTTTCCGAGGGATTGGCATTATTGCACGGATTTCGTTGATTACAGAAATGTAAGTACTTTTCTCCTACCTTCAACAACACAAACGCCCTCCCCAACTCCTCCTCTCCCACCCCAACTCCACACTCTATATAATGATAAGTACAAAGACAGCGGTTAGATGCGATAAGAGCAGCCCGAATAGCCCCAAGCCATGGCTATCTTAAGCATTCCAGCAACAGTTCATAATTGTTATTATCCCCTTTAACCCATTATTTGCACGTTTTTGCTCTTAACGTAATTTGGCTTAGCTCCTGGCCAGCTAAATATTTGAGCAGACTTTGGCTACAGATGAAACTATGTATATAAAATTTACATATTTCAATTTTTTACGTCGGTTTTAATTAAGTGATATTTAGAGCCCGATTAGTGTCCAATACTAGACGATAGTAAAAAAAAAAACGTTTTCGATTAAACTTTTAAGTAAATTCGACAATTAAACTACACCTTGCAAAACATTCAATTAAATTTCAAGGCAACGGACGAACAATAATTAAGATATTCAATTACTACATTCACATTTTTGGAAGCCCTCAAAATCACTTGAAATCGAAAAGTTTCACATAACAAATTTTGATTGCATAGCGCAAACATTTTTTTGCAAATAAAGTTTTCAATTTGAAGAGCATTCCATTTCAGTTGTTAGCTAAACTAAAACGAGCATTTAAAAAACAATAAAAAAAATAAAATAAAATAAAATAAAACTCACACACATAAACCAACATTGTTTCGCTTCAAAAAAAAAAAATAAATGAAAGAAATGAAAACAATTCAAAGGAGAAAAAGCTTTGTGAAACGTAAACAGAAAAAAAAAACCGAATTTTTCCAATACTAACACAAATGCTAGTCCTAGAAGCTTCTGCGATAACTTCTTGTACCCCATTCTTATCGATACTTTATAAATATGCAGATCGTCAACTCCAACACACACACATACATTCAATATGAAATTTGCATACTTAGCGATTGGGATAAACAGTGCTTAGCATATCGATAATTTATGAATAAGCAAATCCTCATCTCCAACTCAAATTAATAACGTCATTTGCATACTTAGCGATAGGTTTTGGTACAAAATTGGGTAACCAGTGCTTAACTTATCGATTGCAGATCCTCATCACCAATGCGAACATTCAAAATGAAATTCGCTTAAAATTTGATTTTGGGCTATTTTTTTTTCTTCCCACGGAATAGATTGCTTTGGGAATATTGTGTGCGTATTTGAGTACTTGGGTATATTAATGGGTTAAATGTTGTTGCTTTTGATTGCTGCGGGCGGCTGGCAAAATTGCGTTGGCAATTTGCGACTCTGCTTTTGCTGCTTCTGTTGCTGCTCCTTCCGCTGTTGCTGCTCTTGCACCTCCGGCAACGACACATACATACATACATACATACATAGCTATGTTCTGTTTGTATTTAATGCTGCTACCGTTATGCCATTGCTAACCAATGCCCTGGTTTACCATCCACAGTGCTGGCAAAACTGCCAACGGCAATTGGCTCCCTTTGAGGTGCGCGTCCACCATGCCCAGCGACAGGGTGCCTTGGTCCTGACCGACATTGGGTGGGACGAGCTGATTGCGAACGCATCGCGTCAATGCCTGATCACCTGGGAGGTATCCGGCGGCGGCCTCATGGGCAACCTGCTCACAGACACAGCACGCGCCGAGCTGTCACTTTGGCCGGATACGGTATACAATATACAGGTGACCTGTAAGCATAAGGTAAGCCAGTCCGCAGCCTTTGACCTCCCTATAACAGGACAACAAATTGTCAACCATTTCTGCTTTGTAGCTAACGGGTCTGATGCGTCGCTCGCTGAAGCTCAATGTGGATACACATCAGCTGCTGTCATCGGCAGCGGCAACCAATCGTTGGACAAACCCAAGCCTTTTGCCTCTCAACATGGATGTGATGCCAACAACAACAACAACAACAGCATCGACAACAATTATACCAGCAATAGCAACGGCAACAGCAACAGCAACAACAACAAAGACGGCACAAATCATTCTGCAGCGCTCCCGACCCACGGACCGGGTGTACATCATCAGTGCACTGCCCACGGCTAGTCAGCTGTGCGGCGTTGTCTATCCGGCATTTGGTGCGTTTGCCTTCTTCCTGGCTTTGCTCGTTATGTTCCTGTTCCTGCGTCCGCAGCGCAAGCGAGCCTCTGATTTTGATGCGGACACCGCATCCCTCCTAAGCGGACGTTGCTCGCGGCTCTCCATGGACAATTCAACGCTGCATGTGTAGGCGCTCAAAAAGCGAATCACAGCAGCAGCAGCAGCACCACCAACAACAACAACAACAAACAAACAAAATTAACAACAACAACAAAGAGAAAACTTGTAGTCGTTTATGTCTGACTATGTGATATTCTGCACCCAAATTGTACATAACATAGATACACAAATACATATAAACCAAACACACACACACACACATACACGCATACACTTATGTAGTCTTCATTAACTACATCATATACTAAAACATACATATACAATCGTATTATAACATATGTAGTTATCAAATCAAATATCTCACAAGTCCAAAAAAAAAAGAAAGAAAAAACAAAAACAAAAAAGAGAAAAATGTTCGCTCAATCGTAAGTTTAAGTTTTACCTTTTTAGTGTTTAGGCGAAACAGTCATAATTATATAGTATATAATATATATATACATACATATACATATTATCTATATACATTAACGCGTACACTATATACATACATATATCATAGTTATATATATATATATATAATCTAGGGGCCTCGGCCGATCAACTAAAATACACCAAACTAAATGCAACAAATTGCTACAAATTTTTATGCAACATACAATTTTTTTCTTGCCGCGTCGCTTTTTCAAAACTAAACACAAAAATGAAAAACAAAAAAAAAACAAACCTTAAACTAAAACTAAACTAAAAAAAGAAGAAATCTTAAATCGTTTTCAATTCGTCGTCTATATAACATATATAAATATATATATATATATTATAAAGTTATAATATATATATATATATATACATAATATATATAAAATTAAAGAACAAACACTTAAAATATAATTCATACAAAAAAAAACTTAAATCAAAATGGAATATTTTTCAAAAATTTTAAATGTTTATATAACTAGCCAAAATGCATTACAAATTCAACAAAACGTAAACTACATATATATAAAACTAAAAAACAATTATGTACAACAAAAGTTAAAACAAAGAAAAAAAAGTTTAAAGCAAAAAGCTTCGCTACGCAAAATGCCTGTAAATATTTAAGCGTCGGATGCAGATAAAAAGTGTATATTTTTTTTTTTTTTTTAAATTAATAATTTATAATATTTAATGTTTAATGTTTAATGAGCTCTTTTCCAGGTCAAAGTATCCTAAATATAGTTTAAGGCAGCAATTAACGCAGATGAGGCTACAAAATCAACTCGGATTTAAACACAATGTTCTATCTGTTTGTCTGGCACACACACACACATATACCACACACTCGCACACAAGCATATACATATATAATGATTTCTAGTATAATATTAACTAAGAATAGCAGCAACTGTTTGCTTTTCTAAATCGGACCAACTTGCAATTTGAGTTCGATTTGAGTTGAACAAAACATTTAGTTGTATTTGACTGACAAAGCTATGGCACACATACATATATACATATATATAAATATATACATATATTTCATGTATGTATATACATATATATATATATATATATATGTGTGTGTGTGTTTGCATAGCATTCCCGACATAGGCGCCAAATTGTTATAGCTCAAACATGTAGCTATAATTAGTTAACAACAATAGAGTTCAGCATAGCAACTAAATCGTAAAGACAAAACTATTTAACAATAGCATTAAAAACATAAACCAAACTAAACTTTATAACTAGCCTCGGTTGTTGGAGGAGTACGAAGAGAGTCTGAAAAACATAGATTTTAGTTATAAAACTTGTCAATCTGAACCGGGAAAAGAGCAACAAATGATTCGGTGTGTACCGAAAATTAACATTAATCCAAATAACTTAAATCTGATACAAGCGTTTAACTTGTAACTAACTATAGATACATACATGCATACATACATATAAAATACATACATAGTATATTTAATAATTTGAATTATTCTAGTTTTAGTTTAGGGTTTTCTTTTGTTTTCATTATTGTTTCTATTTGATTATGTAAATATAATTTGATTTGTTATTACAGCGCATTTCGAATTTTATTTGTTGCGGGTTGGCATGGGAATGCGTACACACATATATATTTAAATATATGTATGTATGTCTGTATCATTTGCCATGTTGCCAAACTAACCCATCGATTTTTTTTGTTTTCTGTTTTCTGTTTTTTGCATGTTGATAAAAACCACTTACCATATAAATTGGAGCCGCAAAATATGCCAGCGATAAAAACAAAAAAAAAAAAAAAGAAAATAGAATAGAAGCAGCTTTTTTTTTGCACCACCACCCCCAACCCCTACAAACATGCCGTTACGTTCATTGGGGAGGCGTTGTCCTTTATCCAATTGGTTTGCCTTCTCGCTCGGCTTACCTAGTTATAAAGCTTTTGTAGCTCCGCTTATTGTGTTGCAACATTTACATTTATACATTTATGTATTTTGAGGGGTATCGCTTCTTCTTCTTATACTTATTTTTTTTTGAACTGTTTGGCATAAATATCTTCGCTGTGTTAGAGCATGAATAATTCTGCCCTACTTTGGCTTTTCCCAACTTGTTTACTTAACCCAAACTTTCGTCTCGAGTGTGTGAGAGAGGGAGAGAGATAGAGAGGGGGAATGGTTGCCTCTGCTTTTCCAATAATAAATTGGAACATTGACAAAATCACTTTTAATTGGCCTCTAATAGTTTTTTAAAGCTTTCTAATGGATTTATTGTATGCTTTGACAGTTGTCGGCTGTCATTTAAATCAAGGCAAAAACATTTTAAATTCCTTAAGCTCATATATATATAGAACTGTATAACTGTACATATATCTGTATATGCATAAGGAAAAACTCTTCTAGACGCAATTACATGATTTGTTTTACAATGTAACACTTTTCCCCCTTTTGTTTTTTTTTTTTTTTTATCTCTCGAGACGCCGTTAGCTAAGCCCAAACATCGTTACAGATTTTTCCACTTGAGGATTTGTTTTGAATTTCAATACAAAACAGTAACAACAACAACAAGAAAAAAAATAAAAGAAAACCTTGTTGAGGCTTTAGGTAACCCAAAAGGGCATCCACACTAAACAAGAAAAATCTCAAGTTGCATTATCTCAAGTTTTTCCCCACTCGGAGTTAGGCAAAGGGGTTGCTTCTACTGCTCCAACTCCATCTCCAGCTCCACTTGGCTGGCTGGTTGGCCACTTGGCTTTCAGTTGGGCTCGCCATTCTACTTGTGCTCAAGCACTTTTTATAAACCAAATTAAATTTATATGGGGGAAACAGCAACAACAGCAACAACAGCAGCAACAACAACAACAACAACAAGGGGAAGAACACCCACAACCCGCTCTGCCACTTGGCACCCAAAACTCATACAATTGCCATTTCCAACCCCACCTCCTCCTGCTTCATCCCTCACCCTCTTTTTTTGCTCGGCGCTGTCAACTGCCAATTAGCTGAGCATTTTTCAACAATTTTAAATTGTCTTGCCGAGTGCCGTGGCCCCCAGCTCTGGGGCAACACTTGAGTGAGTCGCTTCCAATGCCTTTAAATTTTTTACTCTTGTTGTTGTTGCTGTTGTTGTTTGTTTGTTGTTGTTGGTGCTGTCAGCTATGCAGCGTGTGCTTCATTTATCAAAAAGCAATTACAATGTTATAGGCAATTCGATGCTAGATTCAACAACACTGGCTACCGCTTCATCAAACGGCAACGGCCATGGTTGCCACCTGACAACAATTATTGTACCAAACTTCATAACTTCATAAGTAACACAAAGTACTTAATTTTATTGCCCACTTTTTGATGTGACTTTTCCATTTGTCATTGTTTCACACTTCGGTAAGTAAGTTATTTAATAACTTTGCTGTCAGTCAAATAATGGCATAAAAAATGTTTACACTTTGCACACAATGTACCAACCTATAGAAAGTGTACCAATTATGGTACATGCCAAACATGGCACATATGGCAACCATGGCAAACGAAGGAAGAAACAGTCCAACACCCAGTTTGATTAAATTTTTATTTTTATTTTAGCTGTTTATATCTTTTTGTTTTTGCTCATTTGTACAAACATAGCTAATATTATATACAAACACACACACAAAAATTCAAGCGAAAAAGCATATAGCGCGTACCTACAAACATATTGTATTACAAAAACAAAACACAAATTATTAACTGTAAGTAGACAAAAAAAAAAAGAACAAAATAACAAAAATACAAAAGAAGATGCAGAAAAGCAACATCAAAAATAAAATTAGACTACAAAACTCAAAACAAGCGAAATACTAGAATCATGGGAGGAGAGAAGAGGTGGAAGGGAGACAACGAAGAAACAGCAAGAGCAGCATCATCAGCAGCAGAAGTAGCGGATGAGCAAGAAGAAGACAAAAAAGCGAGCATGTGTTTGTGCCATAAAAGGTTTCTCATTACAATTTTTGGCCAAGGGTCGCATCGTTGCACAAAATTACTTTTTGTTGCTGTTGCTGTTGCTGTTGCTGTTGCTATTGCTTTTGTTGCTGTTTTTGTTATTGTTTTTGGTGCTTCAAATACTGGCAATGCGCCGCTGCTGCTGCTGCTCTCAACGCCAGCGGCGCTGTTAGAGAAAGTGGTGGGAGGTCAAGGGGGCGGCCTTAGTAGGTGTTTGGCTGACTGAAGAGCTCGTCCGGCGTTTAAGGGGCTGAGCGGAGGAGGGGGAGACCGATTGATATACAACACACAGCCGCGCTGAGATATACACAAATGCATACATATGTACATACATACATATATATGTACGTATGTATATGTATATAGTATATAGTACACATAGAGATGCTTATGCTGTTTATAGCCAGCAGTTGCTGTTCCACAAACAAACACACACACACACACACATGCACGCACACAGACATACAGAGGCAGCGCGCACGTAGTTGTAGCTGGAGAGGTTGCACGTGACATGAACAAACATGTTCGAGGCTGGGAGCCAGCGCTAGGTTCGATGCAAAGGATAAACCGTATTCCCCCATATTTTTAAATAGGAGTCCAGCCAAGCGCCAGTGCGTCGGCGCTTTGCCTCGCCTCGCTCGCACACACACACATACACACAGACACACACACGTATACACATACAGAGAGGCACACATACAGCCACAATGGGCAGGAAACAGGCAACGACAGCAACAACAAGCACAACACAATGAAACCTTGCCTTTTGGCTTGCTCTTGATGCTGTTGCTGCTGCTCCCGTTGCTCCCGTTGCTGCCGCTGCTGCTCTTCGTGTGGCACAATTCGCGGCCGCTGTGCTCACATTTAACCTTACCAAAGGTTACGCGGAGTAGGCGCGAGCGACAACGATGTGGCCCGACTACCGCTGCCGGGCCGAAGACCTATTCCAAGCTTTGCCGCCGTCACAGCTGTCGCTCTGTTGCAGATATAAGATGAAGGCGAAGATGACGATGAGCTGATACTTAGCTACGTTTACTGGCTGCTGGCTGCTGGCTGCTGGCTGCTGGTTGCTGCCACTACCTCTGTCTGCCACAGTTGCTGCCGCTGCTGTTGCAATTGACAGCTGTGACGGGCGGTAACATGTTGATACGGGACTCTTTGTTGTTTCTCAGAGATTTCCATCTAATTCGCTTTGCGTTACACTTGATTTTCGGCTTGTCTTATTAAAAGACAATCAGATTGGGCTTTCCTATATTAAGGGCATGTGTCATTGTTAATCTTCTCAAGCATTTCATCCCAGCGGCTTTCACTGACGGCCCTTGAGACCCAATGAGTGATTTTTTCCATTGTTATTCGACTTCGATTACCGCTCGTTTATCACCAGACAGTGACTGACACTATCGCATCACAGTGACTAATCACCTAACTGTAAATTGTGAAGTAAGTATACTTAATATTCATGTTATCTTCCTAATCTCTATTATCTTGTTACTGTTCCATTTGATTCTTCCTAAATATATGTTGTTATCCACTTCGAAAATATGCTCTTTACTTTATTGCTTATCGCATAGTAAAACAATTTAGCAAACTCTAGGAGAGTGTGCTCGACTAAGAGATACCCTGAAAATGTGTAAGAGGGGAGGTATCGCACATCAAAAATGCATGTCTCCGATAGCTGATTATATATGTGGTAAGTTTTGTGACAAGATGATATGTGTTATCGATAATAAGCAATCGGAAATAATTATCAATTATCCAAAATAAACTCGATATGCGCGTATTATAGGAGGATCTACACTTAAAATTAGTAGTCTGAAGATCTTATAGATGCTGAGATCGACGACATACGGATGAGTGGAGAGACAAATGGACATGGCTCAATCGTCTCGGCTGTTTATCCCGATCAAGAATATATATATGTATATCTACTTCATGGAATTGGCATACGTCTCTAACCTCTTACATTCATTTTGGCAAAATCAATATACCCATTTTCAATGGGCTTAAAGCAAAGTGTAGTAAAAAAATTCTGTTTGGGTATGCTCGGCTGCGACATACCCGAGAAAAACTAACATATTTGCTTATGTATATAAATTAAAATACACACATACGCAATCAAAATTTACAGCTTCTGTTTAGGGCAAAATACGCTATTGAATAACATCCTCATTTATTGTCTGATATCTATGAAACTTATAGGGTATGTTCACTATGAAGAGTTTATTGACTCTGGTTTACTGCACAAATGCTGACTGGCTAAATCGGCTGTCATTGATCACGAATATATATAGTTTATGGGCTAGACACGACTGAATACATAGAAGAACAGACGTTTGTAATTCTGTTTAATGGATAATAGAAAAATAGTAGCATAACTTTCAGGGCTTGATGATTTTTAAAAATATAATGCACGGTTTGTAAGGATTTAAAAATTTGTGTATATTTATAATAATATTTATATATACATAATTAATATAAAAATGAATATTATATATGTATGGAAATCATAAATATGTTTATGAGTTAGTTACGAGTTATAGTTTAGAAAACTGACAATATTTTCGATTCTTTAATAAAAGACTCGTAGTTGAAAAATTCGTTTGATTAAACAAAATGTTGGTGTTTATTTCAGCTCAAAGTTTTGATGAATACAAAAAAAAAATGATATATATATATATATATATACATATACATGTATATATATACATATATATATACATATATGTAATATATTGTACAATATGTTAATGTTGTTTTTTATTTGTATATAATATTATAATTAGTTGTTGCTGCTGCTCTTTTTGTTTAAATCATTCTGCTGCATGACATTTAGAATTGTTTTATAATCATACATACATAATAATAGTATATAAATGTTTGATTTACTGTTTTAATTACCCCCCCGAAAAAAATATATTATTAAACATAATGCGCAATGAACCGCAACTAAAATGTACCAATAATCATTTATATAGTTTTCTCGTTTTCTTTCTTGTTGAATTTGTTTTGTTTTAGTAATATAATTTGTTAAATTTATTAATATACATATATGTATATATATATATATATTATAATTATCTAGTTTTCCACAGTGCCGTCTGCTGTTGCAGTTTCTTATTTGCTGTTGAATCGTTAATCTTTTCCTTTTTTTTTTGTTTTTAAGTACGTGCGCACAGGAAATAACAATTTATCGAGTGATACGTCGTTGAAATTTAGGCCACACGGTGTGCTGAGCTTTATGTGTCGGCTTCCAACACTGCGCTTCTGTGTATGTGTGCTTGTGACGTCACAGCGTGCAGCTCAATCCTGTGAATCGTTTCATGCACGCTGTCAACGCCCGAAGCCTTAAATTGATTTTAATACAAAAAAAAGAACATATTGTTAAATACATATTACATACATACATAAGTATAACAAATTAAGTATTTTCTTTTTTTTATATATATATATATATAATAATAACTATGAGCTCTGTCTGCAATCGATAAACGAATGTACACAGCGTATGTAACGATTAATTTAAATTATCGATCAACTGCTTCCAATCTGCAAATGCTAAGCTTCAATAAATGCGCTGCGTTATTTTCTTTTGCTTTTCCTTTTTTTTTTTTTGTTTTTGCTATACACAATTTGTCACATTTTTAGTTGCGTTTTTGAGTTTGTTTCTTTTTTGTTTGTATAATTGAATACATTTGCTGTTATTGTTAATTGTTGCAATTTACAATTTAGTGTTGTGGCTATATATGCTTTTTAAATGACTTTATTGTCTTACATTAAAACTGAATGTTGTCTTTTACACAAAAAAAAAAAAAAAAAAAGAAAACAATTACACACACGAAAGGCAAATCATAATTATAATCAGAATAATAATAATATTAATAATAGTAGTAATCAAGAAATGCATACACCCAACGTGGACACCAATCAAAGATGTTTTCACAAAAATTATAAGGACATGGGTATACATATGTATAAATATATAAATTATAAATTATGCTTTGCGTTGTTTCCTTTCTCACTTTTTTTTCTTTTTTTTTTAATGTAACTGGATGCGTTACAGATGCTTTCGATCTCTGCTTCTCTGATTCTCCATCACACAGATTTTGCTGGGACTCTCTTTTTATAGTGAGTGAATGTGTGTGTAAGTGTGTGTGTGTGGGTGTGGAGGTGTTTTAACTTATTTTACAATATATGCGTGTGGCAACCTCTGTATTTAGCTGTGCTTGGTATGTGTGTGTGTGTGTATGTGTGTTGTCTTTAGACTTTTAGCTTAGACGCTCCATACGCTTGTTTTTGAAACGCATTCCTTATTCCTGCGATGGCTGCTGTTCTGGAAAACCGCTGACCTCCGATTGCTCCACCAGTTGCTGGCCATCGAGCGTGTATTGAATGCGTAGACGCATGCGCAGCACAGCCTGAGACAAAGACAGAGAAAGATGGAAGATGAGCATGGATACATAAGCAATATCGTTTACATAGATCTAGTTAATACTTTAAATATAGACATACAAATATAATTATTCATATACTATATTGTTCATATTCCAACTTACATTGGAAGTGGCCACCACACGCATCTCCTGGGTAATGACGCCACCTGGAGGCAGGACAGAGCCCGACGGCGTCAGCATTTGCAGTTTAAAACTCTTCTGCACCGCCGCCTGTTGATATGATAAAAAACACAAAATGATGGTTTAGAAATTTGGAAAACAATCAATTGGTGGAGGAGACACACCTGTAGTAAATACTGCTCCAGTGTATTGTCTGAGCTATTTGTGGTTGTCATAAAGATTTTCATGCAGTCACTGCCTGGCACCGGCACCATCTGCACCAGCAGTCCGTTCTTGTCCAGGGCTGTCAGTTTAGGTCCCTGTGGAGGCTGCAAATTCAAGCAGATTTACAATTATATATATATGCGAATCGTAATGAAAATCTTTCTGGCTTACCACTGTTACATGGTTGGATGCCGTCGTGGGATTCAGTTCACCCAGCAGGCTATTGACATCGCCGCCAATTGGCGCCAATGCATGAGAAGGCGGACCACCTCCGCCTACGTTAAGGCCGCCCAGCATGCTCGCCAGATCGTTGCCGTTAGTGGGTATGCTATTGGGCATAGCGTCTATGCCACCAAACCCGGTCAGATCCAGGCCACCGAGCATGTTGTTCATGTTGGCGGCGCTGCTATGATCGGCGGCCAAATTGACGCCCATGACGGGCGTTGCAGTTGGCGCCGACAAATCCAGATCGAGCAAATCAAGCAGATCCTGATTATTAGAAACCGGCTCATCGTTGTTTGCGTTGCGTGTGTTCTTTTTATGCACAGCATTTGATAGATCTGTGGCAATGGCCAAATCGTTGGCGCCCGCCGACACATCCGTGCTTCCCAATAAGTCCAAAAGGATATTCTAAAATAAAATATTACAATTAGAGATATAAGCATAATTTGAATTATTTCCATTTACCGTATTGTCACCCATTGTGTTCATATTGCTTTCGATAATAGGATGCGTACTACTGCCGCCAATCTCGATGCCGTTCTCGATGACGTCCGGACTATTGTCATCGAAGGAGCCGCCGCTTTCGCCATTCTGCGAACTGATGCGACTGATCTGCATGGCGGGCATCTTTTCCAGTAGTGGTGGACGCAGGTGCTTGTAGCTTCCAAAGAGTTGCGTGAACTCAACGCCGCGTTGCTGCAGATCCACATTTAGATGGCTGCCAAATGAGGTAATCAATGCCTGAATTTCTCTGCAATTATGGAAAATGATTAACTATCTGGACTAGAGTTGAGAATGGATGATTCACTTACTCCACGCATTGCTGCAGGCGCGTGCTCAACTTGGCCAGTGAGACGAGCGCGTATTGCTTGCTTGTTGTCGACACTTGAGCAGAGGTTAAAAACTTATAATACACAGCGATCAGATCGCTTTCCGTTGGACGCTCAAACTCTGTTGAATAAGATTTGTAAAAAAAACAATTACAATTACAATTACAATTAGATTTTGCATATATATATGTAGTTGAAATTCCACTCACCATCCTCGTTAGCGCCATACATGAACAGATCACCGTACTCGCCTATGGCCCAGACGGCAACCTGCAGCAATGGCTGCTTATCCTCACAGTGATTGGGCACCTGCAGCGATTCCCAGAATCGATTTGTGATATATGTCTGCTCTGGGACTGGACTGCTGGACACAAGCTGTATGGTTGAAGATACAACATCGTCGCGCACATAATTGCCAGCGGCTATCAAGACACTCAATTGCGTATCGAGATGCCAGCGTGAATTTGGAGAATAGCGTTCGGCGGCCAGGATCATGCCCGAGCTGCATTGCGCCTTGAATTCAGCATCGGCCTTCTCGAGGAACAGCAATAGCTCTTTAGTCATTGTACGTATATTTTGTGCATTGATTAGCGCAAACGATAGCTCCATCGCACGTCGTCGTATCGATACATCCGGATCCTTGAGGCACTCCAATATGGTTGTGCGATGCCGCTGCACCGCCGATGTATCTGCGTGCACCGTTCGCAGCAGCGTATTCAGTGCCACATATCGTATATTCTTGTCCGAGTTAAGTAGGAAGCGTCCCAGGATGTTCACCGCCAAGACACGAAGCCCGCCTTCCGAGCTACAAGCGAACGGAATAGATAGATGATAATACAATTAATGCAGTTCAGATGTGTTATATAGATATCCATTCACTTACCGTATATCCATAATGGAGAGCACTGTCTCATAGAGAATGGTGTTGCCGACATTCTTGCTGGTCTCCGTATTTGTTGCCACCTGCGCCAATATATCGTTCATGGCCTCCGAGGCATCCGGATCATTATGGCCGAGTATGCGCAATAGACGCAGGATTTTCACCTGCAGGAACGGATCGCTGACGCCGCTGACATCGTGCTCAGGTGAATAGCCGCCTAAAATGAGGCTCTTCAAAATGCGCACCAGATTCGGCACGATCTGTTCCAAGCAAGAGAGAAAGAGAGAGAGTGAAAGTGAAAAAGTTGCAAAACATTTGAAAAAAGGAGACAGATACAAAGAGAGATAGATAGAGAGTAGCAATCTATGTATGTGTGCGCGTGTGTTTTGTTTCAGTTAAAGCGAGTCAGCGCTAGCAAAGTGCATTGTTTTGTGCGTGTGCAAGAGACAGAGAGAGAGAGAGAGGGAAAACTGTGTAAATATTTGCATTAAAAGTTAACAAAGTAACAAGCTTTAACAAATAAAATAGACTTTACGACTTATGTCGCAAGTTAAAGCGCTCTACGCACTTAGGAAGGAAAAGCCTTTTGCGTTTTCTATTTAGAGGAAATACAATTAAGAGCTGAACGAAAGTGTGTAGAAGAATTTCTAGATATATATGTATATATATAAGACAACTAATAATAATAATAATAAAAGTGAATAACAAGTACAACTAGAATATCAACATTTATATAAAGTTTAATTTGAGGCACAAATCACAATCATACCTCTCGATTTCCGCTATCCTGGCAAGCAAATTACAACAAATTTCATTTTGTGTTTGCGCGGTATTCGATCAAAAACAAACGAAGCGTTAATTTGTAATTACAAAATGTCGTTAGGTGTCAAAAATAGTACGTGGCAAAGCGATAAACATTTTAACGATAACAATACAAATTAATTACAATTTCTTTAGCCGAAGGCGTCAATTAAGCGCAAAATCAAAAGGCAGCAAAAATAATTTAAGAAAAAATATATATGTATGTATATAAAAATGGAGATAAATTAAAATTAAAATTTGAGCTAGAAAATAAGCCACATATTACAATACACAAAAATTGGGCCGTCCAAAGAACAAAAATGGATTATGGAGCTCGGAACTCATAGGTAGCCGGTTCCGTTATATTAAAAACGCCTTCCATATGGGATACCGTTAGCTGTTTGTCTGCCTGCCCGCCCGCCCGTCTCGTTGGCCAACGACTTACCTTTTTGAAATGCATCAACGTATCCGAACTGTTTTCGCACATTTCCGTAATGAGCGTTACGCCAGTAATCAGGATACCTAAAAGCAAACAAATAGATAATATAAATCTGTAAATGCATACAAATTATTGTTGATCAAACCGTGATTTTTCTCGCTGAGCAGCGAACGTGTGGCCGGAAGAAATATTTCCATCAGCTCGGGAACACGGCGTATGACACGGAATGCGCACAATGTTGCCTTCTTGCGAATGTACGTGTTGGGCGACTTCATTAGGCGTTCCACCTCGCTGGCCAAATCACGCGCCATCTCCGGCGATGCAATCGCTCCCAGTGTGCAGAGCGCCAATCCAACAACGAATTGCGTCGAGCTGTTCAAATCGCTGCAAACAAAAAAAAAAAAACCAAAATTAATAAAAAAAAAAAAAGCAACGTTAATTCATTTCTTAATGACTACGTTTTTGTACGTACATATATTAATTTTAAATAATAATAATTACACTAATAATTTGCACATCATTAGTTTTTATATAATATAGATTTGGAATTCCGGTTTATCTTGTTTTGTTGCAAAGCCTAAAAGATATACAAATATATATATATATATATATATATATCTTTGTATAGCCTTATCATATATAATGAAACAGTTTTATTATATACCATGTCTATTATTTATATATGTAGCTTTATCTATTATTTATTAGCTCACAAGTCACGTGAAATATTTTCATATTTTGTAAGTTGAGTCACTACAAAGTGAACTTAATTGAGTGCAAAATTCAAAGCGGATTACAACTAGTTTATAAATGATTAGTGCAAGGGAAATCACGCAGAAGCAATGCGCGACCCTTATATAAAGGTCAATAAATCGTAGCTCAACCACATTTTCTAATACGTGCTGATAAAAATAAAGCTGCTAAATAATTTAAGAAGCTTTCTATTTGTGAGTCTCCATAGCTCGAATGTCCTACTTAACCCACTTACGGAGGTGAGTCAGCAAAACCCGCATGATTAAGAGTTTATACAGTTGTAAAACACATTTCGAAAGACTCAAACTAATTAGATAAGAGATATTCCCGATTAGTAGTTTGCAAAGTGTGTCACTTACTTTTTTAAACAATTCGTAATCAGCAAATGGACATCCTGACGCTCATCCAATAACAGCATAGCTCCCAGATATCCAATCCGTTTATCTGTAAAACGCGTGCTGGCCGTCAGTTTGAGACACTCCAGTTGGCCAAAGTGCGCCGGATAGCCGAGCATGTGTATGTACAGCAGCTTGGCAATGTTGCGACAACTGCATGCAACAAAGACAGAGGGAGACAGCCGGCGATGGAGTGGGCGAGAAAGAGAAACAGAGAGTGAGAAAGAAAACGGGTTAATATGGTTGAACATTCATTAATGCAATTTACTGCCCACTCACCGCCAGACGGAGTCCTCCTCTCGGAATGTGCTGCGTATGTAGGCGCACTCTTTGTTAACCACGGCCCGTTCCTCGGCAGCGGTTCGGGCAGCGCGTATCTGTCGTATAAGATCACGCAGTCGTGTGGGCGTCGGCATTCTGACTGCATGTGGGCGATGCAAAGAAAGCAACAACAAGAACAAAAATGCCGGTAAATTACTTAAAGATGAAGAAAACAATTGATTGGAGGGAAGGCTGCCTCCTCCCTCGTCCCTTCTCCCTGCACAATGCTCCCTGCTCCTTACCTCTTTCGACGGCCTCTGTGAATGCCTGGCGTATGGTGGCCATATTGAAGGCTGGATTGAATCTATTGTGAATAGAGAAGAATGTATAATTAGAGCCAGATTAGAACCAAGTGTATAATATACATATACATATCTTTACACAATATGCATATGTATCGTATATATGTATATAGACTGCATACCCATGCTCGGAATTCATTGTGAGGCGTTGCGGCTGGTGCTTCTGCGGCTCTGAAGCACTTTGGTTGTGGCACGCAGACTAACTGCTGTTGCTGATGGTATTGTTTTTATTTTTATTTATTTATTTTTTTTGTTTTTTATCTTGTTTTGCTTCTGCTTCTGGGTTTGCTTTTGCTTGTTCTTCTTCTACTACTTGCCGGCCTATGCTTTTAAGTTATTGTTATTGTTATTACAGCTGTATTGGCGAGATGGCAATTAATAGCAACAATTTTTCGATCGCGTTTTGCTCAGTTTGCAACACTCGCTGCACAGCATATGTATAACAATAATAATACTAATGATAATGATAATAACATAATAATAATGACAACAACAGCAACGTTGACAGCCGGCCGCTATTAAATTGCAGTTATTGCTTCACTTTTCGCACTCTCGCTTCCACACACATACACACACACACACACACACACACATCTATTTGATGCGCTCTCTACGAAAAACTGTTAACATTGCATATCGAACTCCAGCTCTCCCATTCTCTCATTGTCTGTGGATGTTGCACGTATTTGTTGTTATTAACACAAATCTCAGTGCACAAACAGTATTAGAAATCAACTTATTTCTGTTATGAAACGATACGTACATAAATGATGCGTGTGTGTGCGTGTGCCGAGGCTTAAACAAATATACATATTATATATATATGAATATGTACACATGATCTGTCGCCGCTCAATGCAAACAAAAAGCTCTACGCTTACTCACACATCCACACACACACACATACATACAATTGTATTGTTCATATGCATAGGCATTGAAGTGCCTTTTAACTGGCATCAGTTACATACATAAGTACATACATACAAATGTACTTATGTAGCTGCCAGTGCTAGCCAACGAAGCGCAGCACAGCACAGCACAAGCTGGAAAAAAAAACTAGGATAGGTGTGTAGGGTGTTAATTAAGACGACAAAAAGGTGGAGGCTCACACAAATGCAAAACCATATGCGGCTGCTGCTGAAGAAAATGGAATGATTAATTCAGTTGTGTGAATAATGCGAAAACCGCACTTGAAGCATGAGCCGAGGCGAATTGACGATTAGCGCGCATTGAGCTGACAGCAACACACACGCACACACACAGCTACTCACACGCGCGCAAGCTAACATCTAGAGAGACGTATAAAATCCAATAGGAATTGCATACAAATTCTTATTACATTCTTTCGTAAGCAATTTCAAATACTAGTTATAAACAATGCAATGTAAGTTGTTCACGATTAATTTGACAACTTACATAGCAATACTG
>JBAMCK010000460.1:0-67400 GCA_037075185.1 Drosophila pseudotalamancana
CCGGAAATGGAAATTGAGATATTGTCAACTGATTTCAGAAGGTTTCTGAGCTCCACACCAACATTTTTTACCAAATGTAAGTAACTATCAATATTCGCCTTTTCCACACCTTGGGAAAGTACCATGATTGACTTCACAACTGCGGTTGTAGCACAATAAACCTCATCATTTGCGCGATTTACTGGTCGAATAGAATCTACATTATCGATAGTTCTAGATTTTGAAGTTTCGTGTTCGGATGAACAGTTATTCAACTTGAATGAAAGGACATTTGTTGAAGGAAGTTTTGGTCTTATTTTGGAATCAGGAATTTTTGTGCCTTCAAATATCAAATTAGGGTTAAAAGTCCGATGTTTTCCCAATACTTCTGTTTCGATTCCCGCTGTAATTGGACTAGATCGCTTTCTCTGAAAATTCATAATTTAAAAAATATTTTTATTTTACTTTACTATATATTTACCGCCATTTCCTCTTGATACAACCATTCGCTATCACTGTTACTGTCTTTACGTTGTTGCCACAATTTATCCTCAATTGGATTAGAGATTGTCTGTAAATGAACATTGTGCAATATAGTTTGTTAACGGAATTAAGTATTTTCTTTTCAAACGTAACTTAAAATGAACTAAATGCAATATAACAAAAAAAAAACTAAAAAGTCTCCATAACACTTCGTCCACCCAAACCTGATTTGCCACTTCAGAATTTATTTGGATGCAGGCTGCTCCTTCAAAACTATCTTTTTTAAGATCAACTTGGACTGGATAAGAAAGTGGTGTGCGTTGTGGATCTCGTGGAATTTCCTGTGCGTCGTCAAATAATGTTTCGGCTTGTAAGTTGGTTTGTTGTCCGCCGATCCACTGAGGGCTATTGTAATTTTGTCCAGTTTGGTTGAAGTTGATTGCGGATTCATGTATGACTGATACCGCATCGCCCTTTTGTTTTACAGACACACAAGTTTTCAAGCCAACACCACCAAAATCATAGATTTCTTCGGGCAGAGATTCGCACTCAATTGACGTTTTCATTTGTTGACGATATGTATGGAACAGACTCTTACGTTCAATACCTCTAGATCGATCGGAACTTGTACCTTGCTTGTGAAAAGGCAAGTTTGGTGCTGCCATTAGTGATTGATGTCGCTCCAGACTTCCTCCCTTTGAATGCATAGGCTTATCCAATTGTGGCTGATGCCTTTCAAGACTGCCATAGAGATTATAGCCTGCAACTCTAGACGTTGGGTTGCTTGATGTATTATCTATCTGTGCTTGATTCACGTGAAAGTCATTATCCATATTTGGAGCACTTATTATAAAGTTATTTTTAAGTGGCAAATTCTCAGACACAAATTTTGATACCTGTTGAGGCCTAATATTCATAGGGGGTAAATATGCCGGCATAAGGGTTGAATCAAATGAACTAATTACAGATGATGAAGATGGATAAGATGGATTTATAGAAGAGGTACAGTTAGTTGGAAATTTAATTTGGAGTTTTGAATCAGCTACAGGATCGAGTTTTAGGAGCTCCGATGCGGGGAGTTTAGTAGTTTTAAGCGAATGATTCGATTTACTGGCGTCTATTCCTACGGCTAATGTATTAAATACCGAGGCGGGTGTAGTGTAAGCTGCGGGATTTATACCGCGCTTTTGATTCTCCATCATTAATCTGGCAAGCACTGCAGGATTCTGGGCAATAATATAGGTCTGAGGTACTGTCCTATTTTCCTCCGATGTATTTAATACGCTTGGAAGATCTGAATTTAATAAAAAAAAAAAAAAAAACATTAGTAAATAATCCAGTTGTGAAATCTATATTGAGCATTACCAGTATCATTCACTGTTCGGGATGGTTTTAATGGTGGAATATCGCTGTCATCAGTCCCAATCCAAGAAACCCCTGCAAGTCGACGGTTCTCACGCCTCATGGTCTCAGACGCGTTCATGTCGTCTTCTGATAAAATTTCTCTTAAATAATACTCATAGAGGTTATTTTCACAGTTATAATTAATTATATGCAAACATACTCAAGTGTTTCTTTAATACGTTTAAAATTCGGTCTTTTAAGCGGTTCGTAAGCCCAACACTGAGACATAAGTGAGTATAGTCTGGGTGGACAGTTGGGTGGTAAGGGTAACCTCTCTCCATTCTCCAGTTTTGTGATAACGTCACTGTTTTTCACACCTTGAAATGGTTTCACACCCAGCATAAGAATTTCCCAAATGCAAACACCTATCATCAGAGATCAGAAAAATATAAAAAGGTACATATTATTCCATTACATTGCTTTACTTACCAAACATCCACACATCACTAGCGGTTGTGAATCTACGAAAATTTATTGATTCCGGGGACATCCATTTAATAGGCAGAGCAACTGAAATTTCAACTTGTTATATTGTGTAAAAGAATTGTACAATTTTTAATTATTTAACCTGTGGGGGTTGAGTGATAATATGACTGGTCAGAAACCCATCGCGATAAACCAAAATCAGCCAGCTAAATGAATAAAATAATTAGTAGAATTCAAAAACTCATTTTTTTTTTTTTTTATTTTCGCACCTTAACACAAGTTGGAGTGCTCACAAGAACGTTTCGTGCTGCAATATCCCTATGAACAAATTTCTTTGATTCCAAATAGCTAAGCGCAGTTGAGAGTTGATAGCAATATTGTAGTAAAGTTCCGTGAGTTAACCTGCCAACAATACAATTTATTATGAAGAAACCTGAATAAATATCAATAAGTAACAAACCGTTCACTGTTTGCTTTTAGGTATGCACGTAATTCGCCGAGCTGAGCCAATTCCATTACTATCCAAATGGGCATAATACTGCAAATGCCAATCAATCGAATAATGTGTGGGTGGTGGAATTTCTGCATAATATCTGAAATGAATAACCGTTTAAGTTATTATATTTATAGTTTAAACTTCTTATATGACCATTATTTTTCACAATTCACAATATTCACAATAATATTCACAGCCCATACCCAGCTATAAAAATCAGTCATTGCTATCAATCATTTTAACTGAATTTGGTGTCCTCAAAGATCGGCACAATCCTGACGATATACACAATTTTTGGTTTTATCAAATGCAGTACACGCTTACTCTTAATACTACCACTAACAACTTTTAGACAATATTTAATTATTTCACATCTGCTATAAAACATATATTTATATAATTGACTATTTTTTAAGACTTATCGGTAGCGGAAGCCCTCGTATAAACTTATACAAAAATTGGTTCAATAAACTTACAAGCTTCTGCAAGAAAATTTTCTGTCTTTTCTGGATCTTCGTTTGCTTTACAAGTCTTAACGGCAACTTGCATTAAAGTATATTTGGCATCGGTATTATTCGAAATACTTTCATTCCTTTTATGTTTTGTTTTAGCTGATATTGGAACTGTGTATGTTCCAACATACACATCACCAAATTGTCCCACTCCAATTTTTGCACTAAGAACTATTTGAGATCGATCCAACTCGTAATTTCGCACTGAAAGAAAAATGGTTTTAAGACAATAAGAATTTACTATGCTATATTATACCTGTGGGCGTAGAGTAATCACCCTCCCCTTCCAATAATCCAATTTCGGCATAATCATCCGTAAGCATAGGTTTACTTTTAGTGGGGGATGACGAAATTGCATCTTCTTGCACAATGTTAGATCCATTTCCTGCAGCTTGCACAATATTTTCACGTTCCCAGACTGTAAATCCCAGATCTTTCGTTAATAGTCTGCAATACCCATCAATAAGATCGGCAATACTTTCTGCGGTCTGAAAATAATGTGTAATTATTTTAGGAACATATATTATATTAACTGTAAAATTTACATTAACTCCATTGCATGTTATAATTAAATTTTCCGCAATATTAGATGCAGATATTTTAATTTGAGTTTTGATTTTTTGACAATTGCATTTTAAGTTTTGTAAGTCAAGTTCATTGGATGCTTTTTCCTTTGCAAGGGCGCAGGTCTTAATTGCAACTACATCTTTAAATTGGGCAACATTTCTTAAACTTGCTTGTGGATGTGTTTGGTAAGAGATTCCTGGAATTGATAAAAAAATATGTAAAACAAAAACTAAGATGATAAAACTAAAATAAATTACCAATATGCGGACCAACATGCAGGATTCCTGATATATTCCAAGCTGAGCTTAAGGTTACCGAAAATTGTTCGAAATCGGATAAATAAAAGTTTTTAAGAATATCAAAAAACCTGTGGGATAATTAAAAAAAAAATTAGGTCTTAGGTATTATTCTTGCATGATAAACTGCACGAATACATACTTTGTCAAATATTCAATATCATTATAATTGTAGACCTTTTTGTATCCGACTTGTATCATTTTCTTCAGATTCTTTGGCTTTGTTGTGCTTATCACAGATTGCGGAATAAAACATTTAAATCCAATTTCTTTTTCAATGTAGTCGATGTGTTGCTTCTTGTCTGGCGGCTTCAGCGTTATGTTTTTAAAGTAATGCCGTATACCAAGACAGCAGAGCTGTACTGCTACATCGGCATCAACGGAAGTTATGTTAGATTGAATATAATCGTCTTTTACCTAAAAATACAATCGTACTGTTTTAAATTGTATGAGCAAATATTAGAAAATAATCATACCTGATCGAAATAATAAAAGCAAGTAGTTTTATCTTCGTCGAATAAATCTTGAATCCTATGAGGCACATAACGCACGCGTAGCTCCACACGCCACACTCCAGTGGTAACGGACCGCCGGCCTTGATGAGTGTCCTTGCTTACAGAAAGATTTGCTTTCATAGGGTCGTTGTTTGGACATTCTACATTAGAGCACCCGGGTGACAGTATATGAGACAGAACCTTGTCCATTGACGTTGTCCTAGCTAACCATAGTACCTGTTAAATATATTATTAGTAATTCTAATAAATATAATAATAAATTTAACACATACTTCTTTGGTTATTACATTCAACATCCGACAAGCATATCTCTGAATGCTAGGAGGTGGTTGTCCATCCTTACCAAACTCTTCGACTGTTTTACGAATAATGTGGAACACCGTTTCGTCTTTATGAAAGACTATTGACTTAAAACTCTTGTTTGGCATATGTACATGCAGAACATAATCTTCAAAACAGGCTAATAATTTAAAGAGGAATTATGTATATATATGTAAATTATTACATATTACTTACATCCATTGTTTTTATGAGGCTGATTGCTTTGGTTGCCCTCTGCAGTGTTCATGATCCAAATATACCGCTCAGTCGGCGATTGCTTAAGAACTCACCACCTATAAATATATGCCAATCAGTCTCAAATTATGTAAATATTTTAGTACAGACAGTTTAAATCTAGGTAGTGGCATATTCTAAAATGCAATGTTTATATATTACAATTGCAAGTAGTAGAAGTATACGATTGATTTTTTTTCACTATAAATCAACAATATACAATCTAGAACTCCAATAGAAATGTATGTCTGCCTTTATACCGCGGTTGATTGATGCAAACTTCGCAACTAAGAAAATTATATGTACGTACATATGTCTCATATTAAATTTTTATATTCACTCACATATGTACATATATATATATATATATATATATATATCCATATTTTTTTAACTTTAATATGCAACATAAATTTTATGATTAATGTTTGTGTCTTATTTTTTAAATAACTCTTCTAATTGTATAACGGATTTGGTAACATAGTAAGTCTTTCTTCAATGCGATCAGGAAACAGAACTATTTAGTTAGTTAATATTTGGGAAATATAAAAACAGGTATTACTTCTCCACATACGTTCTTCTTCTTCTCTTTTTTATGTTTCTATTCATAGGAGTGTCATCTGCTGTATTTGGTTTTGACTGCCATTCACACAAAATAGGAATAACAGTGTTGTCACAAATCACAGTTATATTTTATGTTAATGTATTGTTACAGTGTTGTTGTCTTTCTTCAAAATATACTTCGAATTCATTTTAAATAAAAAAAGCTTGTTATAATTTGTTTTATTATTTAAATAAGCATACCTAAATCAATCAATACCGACTAATAAGGGTAAACAAAAAATTAATTTAAATAAAAATAATAAATAAGTGTATAATAAGTGTATAAATACACTTATGGATTTATGTAATTATTATGCAGTCATAATGTGTTTTCTTGATCTAAAATGCCATTTAACCATTGACGCAACTTATAAGCCTTAAACGCGTGTATATGAACGTAACACATGAGAACGGTGGTATAAGTTATCTGCGTTATAAAAAAATGTATGCATTTTTATTGGTGAAACAAAGTTGTAGGACAGACCACTAGAGCTGGATAATCGATATCTACCAGCATCGATGTTTTTGACCTTATAACGTCGATATTTGTAACTACACAAACGATTTTAAAAAGGAAATTAATGCCTTTAATCAATTTTAATTACTTTGACATAAATATTTTGTTATATTGAAATGTAAAATCAATTATCATTATGTGGGCAATACTATAAACATTTATAAAAATTCAATAAGCTTTGATGAAATAATCTAATAAAAATTAAAATGCAATAATTTTTTATTGTAAGCATTCATTTTATTATTTTAAAATGCATTTATGGCTTTTTGTTTATCTGGATGTTACCGGGTACTGTTTCTGCCATGGGAAAGAAGCAATAGAGACTTATTATCTGAAAAACATCGATCTTACAAATAAATTAAAAATTATCTATCTATCGATATATTATCCAGCCGTTCTCTCTAAGTTTAATGTATTTTTTACCTTGACCATAACTAAGCGTCGATTTATTAGCAACTCTATTGAATCTGTGTGCAGAAATTACGTATATTTTTATATTGTGGCTGTATGGCTTAAATTTAATTTGTATGTATAGATAATAACAAACATATTAGTGCAGTGCATAATGTTTTAATTGTACCAAAACTCCGCGTGGTTTTGTACACGTTTACAGAAAAATGTCGGACTCTGAAGTCAGCAATATGTCGGATAGTGGATCCGACGATGGATCTATATCAAATAAGTCTCAACAAAGTGCTAGGTCCAAATCGGGTTTTCGATCAAGGTCAAGATCCATGTCCAGATCAAGGTCCAGGTCTCGATCTTCTCGTTCACGGTCTCAGTCAGCACATTCAGGTTCAGGATCCGATTCTCCGCAACCCCAAGGAGGACGTGGGCATCGTCGCAAAACGGAAGACTCTGAAGATGAAGATCAAAATGGAGAAGATATAGATTCTGAAGAATACGAGGAGGAAGAGAATGAGGATCATCCACGAAAAAAAAAGAAAAAAGAGCGCTTCGGTGGCTTTATTATTGATGAAGCTGAAGTGGATGACGAGGTGAACATTATTTTTAAGAAACCCATTAAGATAGATTAAATACAATATTGTTTTAATATTAAGGTTGATGAAGACGACGAATGGGAGGAGGGTGCCAACGAGATTGGCATTGTTGGCAATGAAATTGATGAACTAGGCCCAACAGCTAGAGACATTGAAATAAGACGTAGAGGCACCAATTTGTGGGAGTAAGCTCGGTTTACAAAAGTCAAAGATATCAAATAATTAAATAACTAAATTCTTACAGTACACAAAAGGAGGATGAAATTGAGGAGTATCTTAGAAAAAAATATGCTGACGAATCGATGGTTAAGCGACACTTTGGTGACGGCGGCGAGGAAATGTCTGATGAAATCACTCAACAAACTCTTTTGCCTGGAATTAAGTAATTAAACTTTTATTTTCATGGCTTCATTTGAAAGTACTAAACATTTTATTTAGGGACCCTAACTTGTGGATGGTGAAGTGTCGCATAGGAGAAGAGAAAGCGACAGCATTGCTTTTAATGAGAAAGTTTCTAACGTATCTTAATACGGATGATCCATTACAAATTAAATCAATTATTGCACCTGAAGGTGTTAAAGGATACATTTACTTGGAAGCTTACAAACAAACTCATGTGAAGACAGCCATCGATAATGTGGGAAATCTACGAATGGGAAAATGGAAGCAGGAAATGGTACCTATTAAGGAAATGACTGATGTCCTTAAAGTAGTTAAAGAACAAGTGGGACTCAAAGTAAAGCAGTGGGTGCGTTTAAAGCGTGGCTTATACAAGGATGATATTGCCCAAGTAGATTATGTTGATTTGGCTCAAAATCAAGTGCATCTTAAACTTCTTCCTCGTATCGATTACACACGAATGCGAGGTGCATTAAGAACAACTGCGACGGTAAGACAAATACTTTTATAAATCTTACAATTATTTTAAGGGAATATTGCTTTCAGGAAAGTGATGATGGAAAACGTAAGAAAAAACGAAGGCCACCAGCTAAACCATTTGATCCAGAAGCTGTAAGGTAAGTGTTATTTCAATTTTTATTAGACAAAAATAAAAAATAATTAAATAGGGCCATTGGAGGAGAAGTACACTCAGATGGCGATTTTTTGCTCTTTGAAGGCAATCGCTATTCGCGAAAGGGTTTCCTTTATAAAAATTTTACTATGTCCGCCATTTTATCTGAGGGCGTAAAGCCAACGCTGGCCGAACTGGAGCGATTTGAAGAAGCGCCGGAGGGTGAGTTAACATAACTTTAAACTGAACTAAATATAAATGTTACCCCTTATTATAGAAGTTAATCTCGAAATCATGGCCACTATTAAAGATGATCCAACTGCTGCCCATTCCTTCTCAATGGGAGATAATGTTGAAGTTTGCGTAGGTGATCTAGAAAACCTGCAAGCAAAGATTGTTGCTATTGATGGAACAATGATAACAGTTATGCCCAAACATCAAGATTTAAAGGTAAGTGTCCAAAAATTACATATAGTTTTAATATTAATACCGCTTTTATTTATAGGATCCTCTTATTTTTAAAGCGAGCGAATTACGTAAATATTTTAAGACGGGAGACCATGCAAGAGTTTTGGCTGGACGCTACGAAGGTGAAACAGGTCTAATCATTCGCGTAGAACCATCGCGTGTTGTGCTTGTCTCAGATTTAACCAATCATGAACTTGAGGTTTTGCCACGTGACCTACAACTGTGTTCTGATGTAGCCACCGGAGTTGATTGTCTCGGCCAATTTCAATGGGGGGATTTGGTACAGCTTGAGTAAGTTGCTTACATTCAAGGCCCATTGAAATCTTTTAACTAATTTAAATAATGTGCAACTTTTACAGTTCACAAAATGTTGGTGTTATAGTGCGTTTAGAGCGAGAGAATTTTCATGTTTTAGGCATGAATGGAAAATGCATTGAGTGCAAGCCAACAGCTTTGCATAAACGTCGTGAAAACCAAAACACTGTCGCATTGGATGCAGATCAAAATCAAATTCGCCGTCGCGATATTGTCAAAGTTATGGAGGGTCCCCATGCCGTAAGCAAATTTAGCAATAATTTCTTCTTTTTTTCCGATAAAAATCTAATATCAAATCTTTTCACAATTTAAATTTATTAGGGACGTTCCGGAGAAATAAAGCACTTATATCGTAGCTTAGCATTTCTCCACTGTCGTATGTACACCGAAAACGGAGGTATTTTTGTATGCAAGACGCGTCATTTGCAACTCGCTGGTGGAAGCAAGACAAATGTAAGCAATCCCAATACACTTGGAGGATTGGGATTTATGTCACCTCGGATTCAATCTCCAATGCATCCGTCTGGTGGACGTGGCGCACGTGGTGGATCGCGCGGTGGTCGTGGAGGTTTTCGTGTGACCCGTGACCGAGAACTTTTGGGAAAGACTATTAAAATTTGTGGCGGACCTTACAAAGGTATTCATATCAATGTAAGCGTATTTTACAATACTTTATTAATTATTTACTTATATATAGGCGCGGTTGGCATTGTAAAAGATGCAACTGAAAGCACAGCTCGTGTTGAATTACATACATCATGTCAGACGATTTCAGTGGATCGTAACCACATTGTTATTGTCGGCGAACCTGGTAAAGAAGGCAGCGTATCCACCTATGGTCGCACTCCTGCACGAACACCGGGCTATGGAGCACAGACTCCCAGTTACACCGCTGCGGGATCCAAAACTCCATTGGTTGGAAGTCAGACACCAAATTGGGATACTGATACTCGTACGCCTTACGGTACAATGACACCGTCTCATGATGGAAGCATGACACCACGACATGGTGCTTGGGATCCTGCTGCAAATACGACGCCAGCTCGTAATACTGATTTTGATTATTCGCTAGAAGAACCAAGCCCTAGCCCAGGATATAACCCAAGTATTTTACTAACGTGTATTTATATTATTTGAAATACTTAATAGTTGAACTTGCAGGTACTCCGGGCTACCAAATGTCCTCACAATATGCTCCACAAACGCCAGGAACTCTTTATGGCTCGGATAGAAGCTATAGTCCCTTTAATCCGAGCCCCAGTCCAGCGCCTTCGCCATATCCAGTTGGTTACATGAATACGCCGTCACCATCAACCTATTCACCAAACACTCCCGGCGGTGTACCCCAGTCCCCTTACAATCCGCAGACTCCTGGAGCTAGTCTCGACTCATCAATGGGCGACTGGTGCACTACAGACATTGAAGTTCGAATCCACACACATGATGATACTGATCTCGTTGGTCAGACAGGAATTATTCGGACAGTATCAAATGGCGTATGCTCTGTATTTCTACGTCAGGAGGATCGTAGTGTGTCCATTGTTAGTGAGCACCTTGCACCTGTTCCACCCAATAGTGGAGATGAGTTCAAGGTTATATATGGAGAAGAAAGAGAATCCGTTGGCAAAATATTGTCAAAACAGGAGGGTGATGTTCTCCTCTGTAAAATTAATGACGAAGTAAAAATGATACCTGTTAATCATTTGTGCAAGATGAAGTCGATTGACTAAACTATAATCAATTCCGTATTCTATTTGACGTAACAAAATGAAAATCGGTTGTTTTGTGGTTTTTTGAAATATATAATAAAACTTTTCAGCTATCAATTATTTGAGAACAACTTTCTTATCATTTTAAATAAGTCAAATAAGTAAATTTTACTAAAATGGGAAGGTATCCAAAATCTGCAGCATCAAAAATGTATATTTCCTCCAGCTGAATATACGTATGTATAAAAAGCAATTTGTATGACTCTAGCTCTAAAGATGTACAAGATGTGTCCGAAACGCTAAAATGTATAATCTATGATAAACAGTCAAAGAAAGCTATTAATTTTTTTAAACAAACTCGATCTGAGCGAATTATAGGAGAACCTACACATGAAATGTCAAAATTCTTGCATTTATGTCGTCTGAGCTGTCGCGTTCATGCATACGGACGGCACGAAAGCATTATACCCGTTTATCCATTTAAATGGAATAAGGGTATATATATGAAAAATCAATAGGTGTAGACTTGGTTTTTTATAAAGTAATTGGGTTTATGTAAAGACCATCTGTTCGTCGCTCTGTACATAGTTTTGTTAACTGACCTGGAAAATTAAAAGTTACAATATTGTTTTAGTACACATGTTAATTTGGATCTAACGAACCAAGTCGCCCTTTAAAAAAAAGTACCACCCCAACTACGCATCACCACTGTTTAAGACTAGAACTAGCAGCTTTTCATATGAATGTAAAATGCAAAAAAAGAAAAACAATGTGGTCTTAAAACTAGAATTTAAAATCTGGAAAATAAATCTCAGTTGATAAGTTTTATAAAAAATTAAGCTGTTTTAAGAAAATATTCAAAATATATAAAATTTATACAGAGTATAACAAAAGTCGCCTCTGTCTAAACAGTTCTTTTTTTCTTTACCCCAAGCAAAAAAGAACAAAGGCTCTAAAACTGTGCCGGTAAGATACTGTTTCATACCAATGAAGTATTTTTAGCTTATATCTAATTTACCCCAAATTGACTAAATTATAATAAAATATTTTTGATATGGCTATCTATATATGTGCAAGAGTTTTAGGGCAACATGTTTTAAGTTTATGCAACATAAAAGAGTAATAATCAAATCATATATTTTTAGTTTTTAGCATGAGTGACGTAAACTTTAATGTTGAGCGTAACCTAAACGTTTTTAAGCATCAGCAGCAGTATTTTTGCAATTCCGAAGTGTGGTCACATTGCGTTTCTACGTTATATTATACCGGCGATTTCGCAGAAGAACTCAGACAGTATTCGTCGAGTGAAGCGGGCAGAAGTGTGTTTGTGAATACAAGCAGGAAATATATTTTAAGTTAAAAGTCTACAAGTTTATATATACACAAAATGAGGGAAATTGTACACATCCAAGCTGGTCAATGCGGCAACCAAATTGGAGCTAAGGTATGTTCTGTATACTTTAGAATTGCTTTAATTATGTTTAAAATAAGAATGAAGTACAGTTACCAGTCAACATGGCGTCATTTTGCTCTGCCATGTGGCAAAATTATTGAGGCCACCGGCAACAATGCACAAGTTTGTCTAGCAGATGTTCATATGAATGTAAAATTATTTATGTAGAGAATAATTTCATTGATATAGATATAGTAGATAATAATGCGGCTCATGCACTTTTCTATATTTGTTGGTACATATACACATGTATGTATATGTATTTATACTAAGCTCTTAATACATTTTGGGCGTGTCTGGATTCTATGTTTTTTAGCTTAAAACTTGAGCTTTCCATTTTCGGACATTTTTTCTATAACATGAACATTTCATATACATGCATATTAATTTATACATACATATATATATATTTATATATGCATATATGAGTCATATATGAATGTATGTACATATGTATGCTTCAAAGCTCTTGTTTTTTCTTTCAATGAGAAAGTCGATTTAGATAGTACACACATGCATACATAAGTACGTATGTACGTAAGAAAAAGTATATGTATGCTTGTAATTGGTGAAAGGTATGTATCTTAGTCGATCAATTAAATGTTTTTTTGAATGCTACATTTATGTATAATATTGACGTTCGTGTTTTTTCTGTTCATGTTTTTGGTTTATGGAGTTTAACGAAGAGAAAATATGACGTCATTTTACTTAAAATGGCGAACCGGTTGTCGACCGGTTGGCAATGGTACAAAGTATATACATATGCGTAGGCTTGTGTGTATGTGCACATACGTTGACATCTGTGTAGCGGCATGTACATACATGCATATTATTGAATCTATATGTGAATACTACTGTATAAAGGGAGTTTGCATTCATTTTGTTTTATTGCCTCGAAGAACGTCATACGGATGGACAATAGTACGTATGTTTATTTATAATTGTACGCAGTTAATGATTTGTTGTTGAGAACAAGTCGAATTCGTGAAGCCCGTAATAGTACGGTTATTTTTACAAATACAAATTGTGTGAAACGCTCCTATATATACATGCATCTATATACATATGACACACCCAAAGGCGTTGTTGCCGCTTTTCATGCACATGCGTATTTGTGCTTGCCGGCAAACCCATTGCAAAGTGGCTGCGTCATCGTCCTTTTGGGTAAATCAATAGAGCCGTTGTTGTCCTCGTAAATACTTACAAAACTACCCCTTGCTGCAGCAGCTGCAACTATCTTTTTCTTTCGGTATTTCACTTCTGTATATGTACATTTACGTGTATTGGTATAGGCATTAACACAACTAAGTTTGTGTTATTTTTTAGGGCAATTTTGGTTATCATAGCAACTATTCATGCATCATTATAGCATTTAGCTACTGTTATTGCTAATTTATATATATATATATATATATTTTTTTTTGTGTGGGGTATTTTATTGTTTACTCGAAATAAACAAGACAAATGTTAGGCTCAAAAATGACGTAATTCGTTGAAAAAGTACATTTCTAATGCCATATGGTACTCAGACGAATTAAGTTGATGCACTACAGATTGGCCTCGGCTTACGCCATTCGCTTTTTCTCTTGTGTGGGCTGGGCTCTGATGTCGCTGTTGATGATGTAAGCTTGTGACCATATATACGCTTGAGGTAGGGGCCTGCCTTCTGAGTATGAATATCGCTTCTGCGTGGGTAACTCAACCTACATATACGGAAAGCAAAGACAGTTAAGGTGGACAGCTCGAGTTAGGATCGACTCACACGAGCATTTCATGATGACGATGTTTCCGTTGTCTTGTTTAGCCCACGCATATGTCACTCGAAATGAAATGTGGTACACGGCATAAGATATAAAAAAAATCATTTATGGGTTTTTATTATTAGTATTCTTTTACGGAGAAGTTAATTGAACATTTTATGTTATAAATATACATATGTGTATTCTTATTTCTGACGAGAGCCATTTAGTATTTATTAAATTTGCTTAAATTATACAAGAGATAAATAATAACAATTTAAAATTTATGAATCTATGTTTTTCTTTAATTTTAGTTCTGGGAAGTCATCTCTGACGAGCATTGCATCGATGCAACGGGGACATATTATGGCGATAGTGACTTGCAGTTGGAGCGCATCAATGTCTACTACAATGAAGCCACTGGCGCCAAGTATGTGCCTCGAGCTATACTTGTCGATCTGGAACCGGGCACCATGGACTCGGTACGTTCGGGAGCTTTTGGCCAAATCTTTAGACCGGATAACTTTGTATTCGGCCAATCTGGAGCGGGCAACAACTGGGCCAAAGGTCACTATACAGAGGGTGCCGAGCTAGTGGATTCTGTGCTCGATGTGGTTCGCAAGGAATCTGAAGGCTGCGATTGCCTGCAGGTGGGTGCTGATAATGAAACAATCCAGACCTTACGGTCATTCATTGCTTTAATAGGGCTTTCAGCTGACTCACTCCTTGGGCGGAGGCACCGGATCAGGCATGGGCACCTTACTCATTTCAAAGATACGAGAGGAGTATCCCGATCGTATCATGAATACCTTCTCCGTCGTACCCTCGCCCAAGGTGTCGGATACCGTGGTCGAGCCCTACAATGCCACCCTAAGCGTTCATCAGCTGGTGGAGAACACAGATGAGACTTACTGCATCGACAACGAGGCATTGTACGACATTTGCTTCCGCACTCTAAAGCTGACAACGCCCACATATGGTGATCTGAACCATTTGGTGTCGGCTACAATGTCTGGTGTAACCACCTGCTTGCGCTTCCCCGGCCAGCTGAATGCTGATCTCCGCAAGCTTGCTGTTAACATGGTCCCCTTCCCCCGCCTGCATTTCTTTATGCCAGGCTTTGCCCCGTTGACCTCCCGTGGATCTCAGCAGTACCGCGCCTTGACCGTACCAGAGCTAACCCAGCAGATGTTTGATGCCAAAAATATGATGGCCGCCTGCGATCCACGACACGGCCGATATCTAACCGTAGCTGCTATCTTCCGTGGCCGCATGTCCATGAAGGAGGTAGATGAACAGATGCTCAATATACAAAACAAGAACAGCAGCTTCTTTGTTGAATGGATCCCCAACAACTGCAAGACAGCCGTGTGCGATATTCCACCTAGAGGCCTGAAGATGTCGGCCACATTCATTGGCAACTCGACGGCCATTCAGGAGCTGTTCAAACGCGTCTCAGAGCAGTTTACGGCTATGTTCCGTCGCAAAGCTTTCTTGCATTGGTATACTGGCGAGGGGATGGATGAGATGGAGTTTACCGAGGCCGAGAGCAACATGAACGACTTGGTTTCGGAGTATCAACAATATCAAGAGGCAACTGCCGACGAGGAGGGTGAATTCGAGGAAGAACAAGAGGCTGAAGTGGATGAGAACTAATTCTCTAACGTTGCGTCAAATAAAATGAGAACAAGAATTAAGTTTGCAGTTATTGTTCTTCTAACGTAACCAATAAAGTCGAAACGATTCTTAAAAAATGAATGCACTGATTTTTTTTTTTTATTAAATATGATAACCCATATAGCTTTTTTAATATAGCAAATTTGTTAAAAGTAAAAAATTTACAAAAATCTAATAACAATAGTTAGCATTTGTCTAAAAATCTACAGAGCGTGTATTCTACTTTATCAGTAAGCCAATGTCGAAGATCTCAGTCTCTAGTTTGTTGTTTGTATACAACAAAAATACTTCTAATCGTCCAGTAAAAGTGTCTTTATAGACAGATTTATGAGCTATGACCTTCAAATGTTTTTTTTTTTTTTTTTTTTTTATTTATTTATTTTTACTGAAAACCATCTTTCGTCACGTTTGTTAGCATGGAATTATCTTACAATCGTTCTCAATTTAATTACAATAAAATCTCGGATACGCACAGTAGTTTTGTCAATCAAGTAAATGATTGATGAAACGAATCAGTCGTTAGAAAACATACATATGTATGTATCAGTTAATGTAGTCATTCATTCTCAATAAAATTTGCTGTGCAAGGCTGAAAATCTTAAGCCAAATTATTAGAGTATCATTTTATATTTTTATATCAGCTTAAATCATGTGTCTAATTTAAAAACACTTCGATTTATTAGGGAAAGCATATTTATGCATTAATAAAGTCTTTAGTAAAACTATGTCGGCAATTAGAAAACCATAAAGATTGATTACCGCTTTGATTTCTTATATTTAGTAAGTTGAATAAATAGATAGTTACAATAATACAATATCATTTCCATGATGAATGCCACAAAAGCGGAGAAATTTCTGGAAAATTGTCTCTTATTACACGACAGTGCGCAAGTCAGGTAACATCCAATATTCCAAAGAGCTACCATTTTTCCAATCATAAAACATTTTGAACTTTCGAGTATACTTCATATTTAGTTTGGATAAAATGTAAAATGTCAAAATATAGATATCAGCAGTGATTCACTACCTATTGTAACAGTTTATTATTATATTTTATAACAGCTCATATAAAATTTCTTTTCCAGATATACATATGTACATTTAAAGATTGTCTAAAAGTACATACTCAAAGCCATAGAATGTTAACTAGTGCAGTACTTCTAGTCAACAAACAAATTAACTCTTTTTATTTACAAGTATGAATGAATAAGAAATTAGTTTTAATTCAATAATACAAAATTATGATTATTACAACTAGTGAATTTTTATAAATAAAACAATGCCAGATATCGAGCTTTTTATATCAGTTACTTACAAAATATATAATATAATAAAACAAATATACAAGCCAAACTTAAACATAGGAAAAAAAATAACCGAATATAGGAGATGCCAGACAATCTGGTAAAAAATTTTTTAAATTTTAATATTGTAAAAAAAACACAATATTTATAAATCTTAAATTATTTTATATTAAAGTATGTATTTATAGCATTGTCCGTAATGTTATATCTACGAAAAAGGTGAACAAAAATCGAACATAAAAATATATCGATGCTCCAAAAACAATTCACACTTCGATGTATCGATGTATTGTCCGGCACTAAGCTCTACTTAATTCGTTACTGATAACTAATTTAATATTCTTTCTGTTAACGAATTTTGACTTTCATATAATATAAACGTACACATTAAAGCCTACTGAAGAAAAAAATTAATGTACGTAAAAATCTGTAGATTTCTGTTAATTAAAACATTTGTTCTGACCCTTTAAGTGCATAAATTATCGTTTTGCATGATGGTCTGAAGAATTTTAAATTAAAGCATTTGATCCATTACCCAACACTTTATTGTATATGTACGATTTTGAGTGTTGTCACAGACTGAGTTTTGGCAAGTAAGACAGAAAATAAATAGAAGGCTCAACTGCAAATATTAAAATATATACATTTGCGATTTTAGTAGGTAAATTTTTCAGATGATAGCAATGGATGAGCAGCGCAGTGATAAGGTTTATGGCGGATGCGAAGGGCCAGACGCAATGTACGTCAAATTAATTTCATCCGATGGACACGAATTTATTGTAAAACGCGAGCATGCTCTCACCTCTGGCACAATTAAGGCAATGTTATCTGGCCCAGGACAATTTGCTGAAAACGAAGCTAATGAAGTGCACTTTCGTGAGATTCCGTAAGTCTTATTTATGATTTCGACTAATTACGCACATCAGTTTCAACAAATCATGTGTGTGCTAATCACCGGTCAAGGGAGTGCCAATATTTTTCGATATACATACATGCATAGCCACATACATACAGCTGACCTATACGTACAATTCTTTAGACGGGTTAAATTACATATAAACAGATATGCACAATCACATTTAATATAAAAAATATTATTTTGTAAAAATTTATTTAAAAACGTTCTGTTGTTTCGTTATATAAAACTTTCTTTATAGTCTGATTGTTCTTTTTCAAACGTAGCAATCCTTTATGTGTATACTACCAGTAAGAATTTCATGAATGTGTATTTTGCCTCTGTGACAAGATTGCATAAAAACTCTAGACTGGTGTGCCCGATTGGGTGATAAATTCCAAAATTAGTGACTCCGCAAAATTATATTCTTGCGATTTTAATACCCTGAACTAGCTAAACAGGGTTAAATGATTTGTGAAAATGTATGTTACAGATATAAGGAGACGTGGCAGAACCCGTAAAGTATATGTATTCTTGATCAGATCGTATGTGTAATTCGTATCATCGATCTCAGTATCTATTAATTCTACCCTCGCACTGCTTTAAAAACTCCTCATTTTCCGGATACATCCTCTCTTCTACAATTCGAAAGCAATAATTACGTTAGTTACTGTTTACATCGATTGGTCAGCAAACATTTGTTTATATTGTTCAAAAACATTGAAATAAATAACACTATATAATATTTCTTTTCAGGTCGCACGTTTTGCAAAAGGTGTGCATGTATTTCACATATAAAGTTCGATATACAAACAGTTCAACTGAAATACCAGAATTTCCAATTGCACCCGAAATTGCCTTAGAACTTTTAATGGCAGCTAACTTTCTAGATTGCTAAGTTTTTGGTTAACTTAATATTGTTAAATAAAATTTTTCAAAATGAATAAAAATAAAATATGGTTTTCCTGTATTAAGAGCAGTTTAATTGTATGTATATTCTGCCGTAAGTTTGTTGATATATATTTATTTATACATATATTACAATTACATGTTGGATATTTATATATATTTATACAAGCCATAGACGTTGATAAGCAAACCAATTGGGAAGAGATGAAGATATGAATTCTAATTGGCCACGATAGCAATCTGATTTCATAAAATGGAATAGTTTTTATGTACGCATGTGAGTGATTCTGGTAAGAAAAAGCATATACATATTATAACAACGATGGTGCATTAAATGGAGCCTGTCTTATCTGCGTACCTTCCCACTTCTTGTTGCGTGATCGCATCAATTTAGTAAAGAGTTTTAAGTATACAATATATATTCAGAGAATACTTCGATATAACGATTTTGAAGGAAACTCCAATTTTATTCTCTAAATTAAAATAAAATGCTTAAATTGACCTTGTCAAAGGAACCTTTAGGTATTTGAAGGACAAAGTAGGCTTCAATAAATCGATGTCTGACGACGTTGTTATAGTTACCAATTCGACGGTACGAAAAGCAAAACAATTCAACAACATTCTGTGTCTTAACTTTTAAGTTTTCTAGAACCGCATTATGGGAATGCTGCACAATTTATCAGGCTTGATTAAAGTTAAAAGAGATAAAATGACTATACTAGTGTTAGGCTTAAATAGTAGTGGTAAATCAACTATAATAAACCATTTTAAAAAGTCAAATGAGCAATCATCTATAACGGTACCAACTGTCGGATTTTTAATAGAGCAATTTTACAGTAAGTTTTTTAAATATTGTATAGTTAAAATTGTCAAAACTCTTCTTACCTAGCAGACATGGGTGTGTGCATCAAAGCAATAGACATGTCAGGAGCCACACGATACAGAAATTTATGGGAACATCAGTTCAAAAATTGCCAAGGAATAATATATGTAATTGATTCTAGCGATAGAATGAGATTTGGTATGTTTTCTTATATATACTGTATTACACAAGTGGTTTAAACCTATTTCTTTAAAGTGGTTGTTAAGGATGAATTAGACCTTGTGCTCCAACATCCCGACCTTTGTAATCGTGTATTACCTATACTATTTTATGGAAACAAGTCAGATCTCGAAGACTCCCTCTCAAATGTAAAAATTGCAGCGGGTAATATAATATCATATTAAATAACTTACGAACCGATATTTAAGATGATAAATAAACGTTTCAGCTTTAGGTTTGGAAAACATCAAAGAGAAACCATGGCACATTTGCTCCAGCAACGCAATTTCGGGAGAAGGTTTGGATGAGGGTGTGCAATGGCTTGTACAACAAATACGTTTAGGAATACTAAGCCATAGAAAGGGTGGCAAAGTTAAGATGATCTCTAAGGACAACAAATAATCATCTTCTTGACATATGAAAAATTATATGTATATATTTAATTTTAAGCACATTCAGATCTCGTATTTGTTTTTTGACTGATTGTAAAATTAAAGTAGTAATATTTACAAGGCAACTGGTAATTGCTGAAATGAGTCAAACGGTAATCACACTTTCAAATTCTGTTTATCTAAATCAGATTAAAATAAACTAGTCAACTAAAAAGAACAAGCCTTCTTAGTGAAACGCAAACAATAACTCGAATATAGAATCGATTTCTAATGAGTTGCTCTTGGTGCAACTGTCGATACATAATACATGATAAAGATTGAAATACAGAAGTAAATAAACATCTTGCAGACAAAGACATCCAATTAAAAAAATTGTTTCTGATGACGGTTTTATTTCAGAATTCTTCATCTTAAAAACATCTTAGCGAATTGCGCTTATTTCTTGCTATTTAGGATGATACCATCGTACTTCTGCTGGAACCACTTCATGGCATCCTCCTTCGTTAGACGGTGCTGGAAGCCGACAGTGCCAGATTTTCGCTTTCTGTGGGCCACGTTGTAGCCTGAAAAACAAATCACAACCTCTTTAAATAACTCCGTGACTGGTTTTAAATAAGAAGAGTTGAACTGTTCAACGAGTTTGTTGAAGTTGTACCGTCTGAGTTTGCATGACAACAAACACATTTTAGCACATTTTCTTTAATTTGCGCACAATTACTGAGCATCTATTTCGAATTGGAAATAGATACCTAATTATATGCAACATTAACTTTTCACTGGTCTGTTCAACAAGTCATACCTGGACGTCCCAAAACAACGTAGAAATCCAAGCCATAAATACCGATTGAGGGATCGTACTTGATTCCCAAATCAATATGTTCTTGAATACCGAATCCAAAGTTACCAGTGGCTGAGAAATTGTCGCGTCTAAGCTCATACTCGCGCACTTTCAGACCACGCTCCAAGATTTCTTCGGCTTTAGCTCCACGCACTGTGCAGTGCACTGCAATTTTTTCATTGCGACGAATTCCAAAGGAACGCACTGTATAGCGAGCCTTTGAGAACACTGGCTGCTGTCCCGTCAGCTGCTCCAAAACCTATTAATGAACAGTTTTTTAAAAGCTTTTTTCGGAATATTTATTTTCTTATTGAAAATCTTACCTTGGCGGCACGGGTAAGCCTATCACCGGATTCACCTACGCAGATGTTAAGGCACAACTTCCTGATGTGCAGATCTCGCATAGGGTTCTTCGCGGGATCGCGCTTGATCTTAGGTTCCTTTTTAGCAACAGCCTAAAAGAAGTTTATTTTTGTTAAACATTTTATTATATAGCTGCGCAATATTATTTTAAATAGCACGAAACACCGAATAACTTGAAGTTTACATTCATAGTTTACAATAATATGTTAAGATCCAAGTCGATTCGGAATAATTTACAATTGACAAAAATTTTAGAAAACCTACCGCCATTATGGTATGTAGGAAAGAAAGGAAAAAGGCGTGTTACAGTTCAGTGTCAGCGTACCCCACCGATAAGTGTTATCGATTGCAAGTCGATAGGCTGCATTGACATAGAGGCATTCCACGACGAAAAAACAGTCACATAGTAAAATTTAAAGATGAAATCTGTCCTTCAGTATTGTGAGCTTTTGTGTGATTATGTATTAAATAAAATACATTCTTATTGGCTTACATAATAATGTGGGTTCGTATCCTATATATTTTAAATTAATGTTTTGTTTTGTATCAATTCAATAGTGCTATAGACATTGTGTTTCGAAAACTTATTTAAGAGAACATATGTTGAAGACAAACAAAACAGAATGCATTTTATATCAACATATATTTGAAAATGTGGTTGCTCTCTGAACATATTTATACGAAATTGAATTGATTGAAACTAAAATTGACAATTATTATGTAAATTCTACTCGTTTTAATTATATCAGTTATTCATTATAGTTCGAACATTAAATTGTTGTGTTGTCCCAATCCGTATTATACTTATTGTCCAGTAAAGTTAACTTGATAAATTATTAAACAATCGCTAGAAGAATTGTTAAGCGATATCGATATTTGCTTGTACTGCTGTTGACATTTAATGTTGGTTTTGGTACAATATCGACAAAAACGATATTTTCCGTTTATTTAAAATATTGATTTATTTTTTTTTGATGTTCGATGCTAGATGTTTTTTCAAATCTGCCGTAAAAGTTAAAGATTTAATTTAAGCAATAAATATTTAATTAAAACGTATATGAAATAGTTTTTAGAAGAATATAAGGTTTATAGTGCGTGTATATAGTTCTTTATTTAATTACAAAATATTTTATAAACTTATATATTTTATAAATAACTTTAATTTAATTAATGTGACATATAAAGATTAACAATCATTAAAAATTTTAAAATACTTTCCAGTTATATAGGCCGATACAAATATAGAAGAATCGGTGCAGGCAGCCCCAGCCCCAGCCCCAGGTTGATTCAGCTTTTGAAGGCTAAGTATTTAATCAACCTTTTCATAATAATTTCGATTTCTTTGTAAAATATCGATATATCGACTTGCTATTAACAACTCTACAATATGGCTGCCTGATTTTAATGTGATTTTTTTGGACGACGTATGCTGCTGCTTTGCTATAGTGTATGTGGTTGAAAAGATTATAACTGCAATCTTCTAAGTGCAACAAAGAGTTCATTTATTCATTTGTTGCAACGTCCGATTAACATAATTGACTTAACTTATATAGCGAAATATCAAGTTACTTAGAATGTCTTCTTTCACTACATTGATTTTTGACAATGTAGCTTCTTAAATAAAAACAATATTTAGATGAAAAAGTCATTGTGATCCAAATTATTCTGTCAAAACCGCGATAATTTAGTTCCATAACTTAAAAACGGTTTTTATAAAAAATCTTATTGAGAAATATTGCTGCTGTGAGTGAGCGAATGAGAAAGATACATACAAATGTATGTATGTATGCATTTGCATTTCGTTGTGTAGTGTCGTCGACTGCTCGGTAAAAGTCGGTCTTTCTTTCCACTACCACTTTGCGTTTGAAAATTAAAAAATTAAGTAATAATGTGTTATATGAATGAAATAAGGCGTAAGGTAATGGATCGCGTATGACTTTCTAAAGGTTTATGCCTGTATACCGAGAATTTATGACCTAATATTGTTTGTTCAGGAATTATTTTTATTGGTAAGTACCATGGTAATTCGTATGGCTAAAGCGAACCAGCAAATCAATATTTTAGGGGGCTGCCATTTCGTTCGCTGTTTCGCTAGTTTTTCTCTTCCATTCGCTGCTGCTGTCTACCTTTGCTTGCTCCACCGCCCGCAAACGCCCTGTCAGGCCCGTGGCACAAGAAAATAAACTCTGCATGCTTTGTAATAACGAGTACATTTTCTGGGCATATAAAGCAAAAAATGCCTGAATAAAGAAATTGACAAAAGTAATGTGTGTATGTCGGTTCAAATGTAATTGTGTGCGAGTGTTAACGTAAATGTAGATCAGTTGCTCATTTTTAAAGTATTGTGGGGTTGTCTATATTTTTAATACAAACAAGCAATATCTTAAAAACATTATAAATTCATTTGGATAAGTTGGCCAGGCCTAAGTCAATTTAATGAACGTGGGTTTATACAAAACTCTGTATACATACCGACATATGTATAAATGTCTATATATATAAGTGCATATATATAAATTCTTCTACGTATCTAAGTGTATCTGAGTGTATATATACTTTGTTGGCTTAATAAAAAAATAGTTTAATAATAAAAGGGTGTGTGACGCAAATATTTTTTGTATATGTATGTATATTCTATTTGGCAATGTATTCCTTGTTTGAGTACTTTTTTTAAAGCTGCTTGTCGCGTTAACTTCCAGACTCCTTGGGGCGTTGATTTATATACGTTTACTAATTAATTATAATATTGAATCTACTATAGGTATAAGTGCTAATCAAAAGTATTACATACATTGATTGCTAATTAACAACTAAATAAATAAATATATATGTATATATGTATATTCAAGGTGCCGTTGTATTGGTAAATTAAATTATTATTTTTTGAACCAAATCTAAAAAATAATAAATTCCTTTAAAGAAAGCCATATTGATATGGTTCTACTCATTGTAAAAAACTATTTTCATTATGTATTATGTTATATTTTTGAATGGTAAAATCTTGGCAAGCATTTGTTGTTAAAAACATATATTTATCTAATATACATAAAATTTGACGTTTTGAATGAATGGGATATTTCATTTTAATAAGGGTTTGTAGTCGTTATTCAATATTTTGAAGATAGATCATTGACCGAATTTTATAAATTTGAGTAATGTTGTTTAAAGATGTTTTTCCTTTTTAAAATATCTTTCTGATTTATTTGTATTAAACTAATTTTCAAAAACTTTGATTGTGGATACAAAAAGTAAGGAACTCTTTGAGAAAGTGACGTTTTACAAAATGACACAAAAACTGGGTCCACATAAAAAATTGTGTACCAATCGTTAACGCAATGTCTTCTTATACAAATGACCTAGTGGCTAGAGTTGAGCAGATTGTGCTGGAACTCATCTCAAATATAACGATTTGTAAAAATGTTACTTTAAAAATACCCCGGAATCGTCGAGATTGGTACATTCACTTTAATATTGAAGATAATATCGGAGTTGTAGACAACTTTCGGAAGATAACTTACAATAAGCAGCGCAGTCGTCATCGTTTTTGTCTTACTGTGTATTTGTTGGCCGAGATTCACTACTTGCATCTGACTGGTGGTAGTTGCACAATTCGAGGACTATACTACCGGGATACCCAGGTGATGCGTTCCCAACGTTACATTGTCGCAGCTAAATTAGATGTCTGCCGCATGCTAAATACAGCACCCGTTAATCTGGGTATACTCTCAGCATCGAAGGGACTTATTACAGGTGTGAAGTTTGGTTAAATATTAAAATGTAAATTTAACAATTTCTCAATTGTAGGAGACATAAAGTTACTCATGAGCAATGGTGATGTATTGGACTGTAACGTATATTGCGGAGCTATTACATTGCCAACGGATTTTGAAAATGTAGATCAAATTGTAACAAATGCAGAAATGGTCTTAATAGTCGAAAAGGAGTCCGTTTTTGAAAGCCTTCTGGGCTGTAATGCATTAAGCACATTTGGGTTACGTTTTGTATTGCTGACTGGCAAAGGGTATCCGGATTGCACCACCCGCCGAATTGTGAACAGATTGTCCGTTGAGTGCAATTTACCTGTTTATATATTAGTAGATGCTGATCCATTTGGTATTGAAATAATGCTCATTTACAAACTAGGTTCGCAAACCATGAACTTCTCTTCGCAAAATCTTGCCACCCCCGAACTCCGTTGGATTGGCCTCCACCCCTCTGAAATTGATTGCATTTCCAAACGGGCTGTTCCTTTAACTAAATACGATAATAAAAAAATTAGTGACATTCTTTCTCGAAGTAATATTAGTTTGGGTGTCAGGCAAGAACTCTGCATGTTGCAAAAATTGCAGTTAAAAGCCGAAATCGAGAGTGTTATTGATTTTCTAAGTCCTTACTATATACCAACTAAAATTAATAGGAATTTGTTTATATAATTGGCTTAAATTATGTTTATCTTATCTCTTATTATAAATAAGTAACAATCTATAAAACATTATCGATTCTTATAGGTTAATATTTATTTTGTTTCTACACATAAATGAAATAAAAGGCTATGTTTTATTAATGTAAATATATAAATTTAATTAAAATCATATATTTAATTTAATATTTAAAATATGAAAATTATATTTTGGCTTAACTTTGAATACAATATTTATCAATACAAAATTAAATGTTTTTGGGCTCTTCAAATATATTAAGAAATGTAAATGTTTAATTTATTTCAATTCTGTGGATTTAACAATTAAAACATGGAATTTTGCTTTTTTAGGTTTATGTTTATTTAGATGAACAATTATGAAAACAGTGAATTAAAAAAGTTTTTAACCAGTCGGAAGTATAACAAAATATTCGGATTAGCTGAAAATCAAATTTTTCTTTTATCTAATCGTCTTAAATATATATATATATATATATATATAACATAACGTCATCGGGGGGATGTGTGATTAAGTAATTGCTAAAGAAAAAAATAGATAAAATATTTGGTCCGGTCAACTCCTAGAAATAGTATTTTTTGCTATTTATAGTAGTTGAGGTTTTCGACTAAATAATTTTTATTTGTGTATACTGAATAAAATTTAAAATAACACTTTGAATACTATGCGTGTGTTGAAGTTGATCGTAAATGTTCAGTATCATCTAGATGTCAAATATTGCAATAATAAATAAATAATATTTTTTGGACAATCAAGACTTTTTATAAAACTTGTGAAGCATATTATTGTTTATTGTTTTATGAAATGTAGGAAATACAGATTTGCTATTTAGCGCACATAACTAAAACAACAATTATTTGTTTGATAGATATGGTTTTGCATTTATTTAATGGGCTTATATCTATATTTAATAGATCCATGCTAATCAAAGTAGTTTCCAATAGACACAGCGTCTACTGTCCCGGTTAAGACAAAATAAAGTAAATTTACCTATTCTCAATCACTTTTATTTTCAAAAGTATACTTATTAATTCGAAAATAAAAAGAAAGGGTTACGTTTGGTAGGCTGTACATTATTGAGGTTAATAAGGTTTTTTTTTTTAAACCATATTTTGTAAGCAACTAATAAAATAATTTTATAATTTCGATTTCTTGTTATTCATATTGTATAAAATAATATTTAATTTAAAATAGTTAAGAGGGTATATGTACTGGTTGAATGTGTGTGACTGGCTGTAAGATTTATTACTCCAAATACAGTTAGGTTTTACATTAATTACCTTTTAATAAAAACCACTTATTAATGTTTCAGGTGAAAACGGCTACACAGATAATACCCAAACGCTCATTAGGAAATTTATAAATTTAAGATATAATCAACGGCAAGTACTTTTAAAGGTCAAACTTTTAAGGAGCAACTGGAATTCGTTAAAGTTAGACGGCATCTGTTCTATATGCAAGCATTATATATTTAGAATATTTCGTCAGATAAAGGATTTGGCCAAAATATGTCTACAGCAATGCGAACAACTCTGCAACCAGTTCCTGAAGCCCTGCCCGCAGAGAGTGTCTCAAACGGCACTGCGACAACGGCAGCTACTCCATCGGCCACGGCATCAAATGCCACAACCACAGCTGCAAACACAACCACTTATACAAGTAACACAGTCAGTACTTCTGCGCACTCTGTGAAGGATCAGCAGCAGCAGCATGACTCAGCCAATGCCAACATTGTCTCACTGCCACCACCACCACTAACAACAGCAACACCAACAACAACAACTACAGCAACAACCGCCAACACTACAATGATGCCAATAGCGTCCTCGAATTCAGCCAGTAGCAACAACACGACCACCACACCTGTGGCAGTGACACCAGCACCAACGACGAACACAAACCACTCGCACCAGCACAGTCATCAGCATCACCATCACGTGGCCAACAACATGACCACGGATGGTGCTCGCCTAACGAGCAATAACACCCCTGCTGGAGCACCTTCCGCGATCAATCACCACCACCATCACACGCCCGGCAGTGGTGTTGGTCCTGTTCCCAGCTCGGTCAATAAGAACGTTCTAAGTACTCATTCGGCTCATGCATCTGCCATTAAACAGCGAACATCATCCGCAAAGGTAAGTTCAACCATATATTCTATGTAAATTAATGAAACAGTAATCCGTCCAGAGATCAGATCACCACCATATGTTTGTCGTTTTTTCTATAAAAGGGAGGGATCGTTTAATGTCTAATGTCCAATTTTGTTGTCAACAATATATCTTTATGTGCTTTTTCTTATTGTATTTATTGTGCAAACATCTTTATTGTGACTACATATTTGAAACTGGATCATTGTCAACAATTACCAAGTTATCCAAAAAACTGTCCCAAAATATACACTGTTTTGAAATGAATCAACTAACCTTTCTAAGGATTAAGATGTATTCTGTACCTTGCTACTTAACTTTCTTTAAGATACAACAGCTCTCATTTTATCAATCATTCATAAAAATCTATCTATTAATAATAAAAAAAAAACGGCAGTGTACGTATACAATTCTTTTTTGATACCGCGTGATCGATTTCGGGTGAATAAAGGTTTGGATACTTTTTTTTTGATTTAAGAATTGGGGGTGATTTTAAAATGCAGCAGATATAAGGTTTCCGATTTGCCACTCCCCTTTGAACGACTCTTCAATGCGGACTATGACTAGATTCTTAGCAGTCCTCACGTCTGCCAGAAAAAATCTGTTATTTGTGGCTTGGTAAAACATAAAGACAATTTTATCATATATTTGCATGGAAATGTAATTATGCTATGTTCCCTAATGTAAAACCTGAGCTTACTAGAATAGTGAAATTTTCCGTATGAATGACCTACAAATTTTAAAAGTCGATTATAAAAAGGTTTAAGTGTCCGTAAAATGACAGTTTAATGCAAAGTACCTAATAGTCGGATACGCAGACTTGACAATCGATTTCCCGTTTAATTATTTTTGTTGAAAATTAAATAGTTGAAATTATTTGAAGATATTTGTGAAATTTAAATAATCTAAATGCAGTAAAAGATAATAATAAATCAAAAAGAACACTTTTTAATAATAACAATAATTAAACTATAAAAATAAGATACAGTTACGAATATATTTATACAAATATATTTATGTTATTCATGCAGAAGAATTACATTTGGGAAAGGAAATCTATTATACACAACTGTTTTTTTTTTTAATAAAAATAAAAGTACAAATTAATTTAAAATATTTTCTTGATGTAGGCGCAAGTAACTATCATTTAAAATACAAGTGCATTTGTAATCGGCAGAAAATGAGTGTGAGAAGAAGAAAAATAATACCAATTTAAAATTATCGTTACTTTTCTCCCATTCTCCCACGTTTCTTGTTGATTGATGGATCATAAAAGCCTTCAGCTTGGATCTTTTGCTACTTACTTGAAAACTGCTTCGCTCTGCATGTCAGTTAATTTGTCTTTGATTGCCAAAGCTCTCTCTGGTTCTCTCAACAAAAAGCTTTAAGTTTTTTGTGTGTTTCTATGTACGTCTGTTTGCGTGAGGCATGTCACATGAATAAATACATACATGCAGCGTCTGCATGGTTATACATTCATATATAAGAATGTGTGTGTAGGTACGTATGTACATATATGATAGCATTTTGTTTTTGTTTTGAATCATACTCATTTTGAATGATTGAAGATCTTGTGAATACATACATACATTTATTTACATATTGTACATAAGTACATTCATACATACATCATCCGTATGCTCAGTCGAAACAAAACAAAACAATTTTATAGGGTGTGTCGTTCTTAGCGTTGTTGCTTTTAAGATTAAACTATGGCCGTTCAGTACAAGCTGCAAAATAAATGTCTGAGCGAAGCGCGCTAGAACTTATCAACGCCGCTCGACGCAGCCGATGGTCGAAAGCTTGTTTTAGTATTAAATTCCACTTCATTCGTGTGGTCACCGTCGTGTCGCCGTTGTCGCTGTTATTGTTCAACGCAAGCTAATGGTACTGTTGTTATCGACAAACAATAGTTGTTAGCAATGCATTAACTGAATATTTTAACTTCAGTGTCATTGCTGCTTTCACTAAGCCGTGTTTAACTTTTATTTAAATGAAAAAAAAACGATGAAAAAAACACATAACCAACGAATCTAATTAAGCTCTTGCGGATATATTATTTTTAGTTTAATTCAAGTGCAAACGCATGATAATAAGATGATTTATGTATTCTCTTTTTTATTAATGGTTCATGAAAACTTTAAATAATTATTTGTTTGGGCTTGACTGGCAAATACATTAGCAAAACTCTCGTATAAATATGACACTCATATATAATATAAATATGTACATTGTTGAGTAATTTGTGTTAAATACATATGTATTTATTTTGGCTTGACTGTCATTGTACTAGCCCCAGCAGAAGCTTTGCTGCTCAGATCCGACTAAGCCAAATCAATTGCGAATGATAAGTTAATTTAATTATACGGTACTTACATATGCACATGAGTATATACACACACAAATACAATCATACATTTAAAATATAGTGTGCTGCAACAAACAGTAAAACAAAAAGAAACGATAAAAATAAAGAAAAATCATCACATTCCTACACAAAACAGTGCATAGACAATGACATGTGTGTGAGTAACTTTGGCTTTGCATGTGTGTGTGTGAGAGAGAGAGAGAGAGAGAGAGAGAGAGAGAGAGAGAAGCAGCAAGTGAAGCTTTAATACAAACGAGCTAACTAGAAGAATAGCAGCAACAACAATATCAAGAGTGATTAAGTAAATGCAAAATAAGAGGAAAGACAAAAAAAAAAAACAAAACGTGCCGAGCTTTTTAAACTTGTGTTGTCACAAATGTGGGGCTTCATCGTCTCTGCTTCTATTTCGGTTTTCGTTGTCTCATTTATCTCTGTATTTGTACGTTTACATTCGGGCGTGCGCGAGCGCGACTAACGCGTTCCACCTTCATAAGTGTGGAATGCATTTATATGTGGACTCGTCAATCGTTCTTTGAGCTTAAAAGCTTTTCCATGCTGGCATTAATAATGTATAAAAAATAAAAGCTTCAAAGTTATCTGCATGTGTGAGTTAGAAATCCGATATAAAAGATAAGACAACGGTGGGTGATTTTTAAGAGAGCTCATCCTCCATACACTTCTTGTGCATGTTAGACGTAAATGACTGCAAAAATTAAGATGAGCCTTGTGTAGGAAACAATATAATGCATGTGAGCCCTGAAGTGCCATAAAATAAAAATAAGTGGTTGGCAAGATCTTCGACAGTTCCTGTTTATGCTTTAAAATTATAAAACAAGCTGGACTAAAACGTTGGATGACAGCATTAGCTGGGATGCGAATATTAAATTAAAGAATTCATCGTTTTATGTTTGTAGTTCAGCATACATACATAGAGGCAGCGCAAATATACAGATTAAAACATACTCGTGAATACGTTTACATTTTCATTCGGCGGGATATGTGTCGGAGATTTCACGACGCATTTAAATGCTTATAAAAGAAAATCGAAATTCTAAGTGCTGGCTATTATAAAAGAACGCAATATGGGTCAGACATCAAGTCACAGACAATCCTTTGCGAATAGTCATAACCACAACAATAACAACAAAGAAGAAACCACCAGCGCCGCAGCAAATTTTGCCAACCGCCGGACATCGGCCCGAAAGTCAAAATCTTCCAAACACTATTCGACGTTGGTGCAACCGTTAAACAGAGATGAGATTTCTATATTACGCGACTCTTTGCTTCGAAATGGCAGTATTATGCGTAAGAGCATGACCGACCCGCAGCGCCGCCCGGTGACCATAAGTGAGCTAACGCCTCAACCCCCAATCAACGTCGTCTCTGAGGATGTGGTTAGAGCAACAGATGATAACAGTACCAGTAACCTTATCAGCTTTCAGCTGCCAATTGATTGCAGTGCGAAGGTGGAGGATGTTGCATCGGCTTCAGCTGCGCCAAATGAGAATCGCAATGAGTTTTACATTGTCGGCGATGGGTATCACAAAACGGATTATTGCCACTACCGTACCGCAAATGGGAACTTCCATAAGCTTCCATCTGATTCCTTTCACAAAATGTCCGAGGGCTGTTTTGTGCGCATGGCTGACGGAGTGTTCCGCCGACTAGATACACCAAAAGCTCATCAGATCCCCTGTCGTGCCTCAAAAATTGACGATATTTCAGGAACTGAGAGCAATGAAAATGGCTTGGGTGCAACAAGTGTCAAAAGGCACTTGTTGAAGTTTCTGAAGAGGTCAAAGAGTCATACACCCGCAACAATTGCCAAGCTACAGAAGGACAAAGACGATGCTCGGTTCGAACGAAAGCAACGTCTTTCAAATGCCATGCGACAAAAAGCACTGGAACTGAAAACATCGTCAGCGACAGGTGCCAAACTGAACACTGCTAGCAACAAAATAGTTGTTACAATGATTGAGAATGGAGGACTACCAATAGTAGCCACCAGCAAAGCCGACCGACCAAAGTGCAAGGATAGCGCTTCTATTGCTGCTGAAAAGGCGCGTACATCAAGGGTATGTACTCAACTAGGTGTGGGGGTTTTAAGATCATAGAAACTATTCTTCTTTACAAGTATATTTATCTTATTAGTATACCCTAAATGTGCATAAAAATGGGTTAATTATTTCCGAAGACACATTTGTAATGTTACTAAAGAAAACATCGCCATCTTATTGAATTGTTCTTTACATTATAATTTAATTATTTTGAAGACATGTATATATAGATATACATATATTTATAAATATTTTGATATGGACATAACCATAATGATATGGACATAAACATAAAATTTCTATGGCTTTTGAACTATTCAAATTAATGTTAGAAAATGACTTTCTTTTATTAAAATACCGCTAATATATAATATCTTAAAAATGTGTATTTGTGTGTGATTTCTTGTGTGAATGGAGCTATAATTACTGTTGTTTAATATTTGTTTTCTTCTATAAGAAAAATCATATTGTGATAAAAGTAAATGAGAAGTCGTTTATATATTCGGATGAAAGTGAGATTTTTTAAAATCTTTAAAGTTTATTATGAATAATCGCAAAAATAATCTGAATTTAGTGGTTCGGCGATATCGGTCAACCTAATAACTGCTGCTGACAGAATTTTTTTTTGATCGGTCAGATCGCAGTTAATATTACAATATAATTATTTATGAGAATATTTAAATTTCATCATTTCTATGTTGTGCTGCCCTCTTATCACATTTGTCTCAAATTTTGTATTTGTCCCAAGAGCGAAAAAATGTGCTTCATCACTGCCTCATATCCTTTCCAAAGTGTTCGGGCACTGTCATCGGTTATGGTACATTGTATAACAAATTTAAGTTAATCTTTTGATTTCTAATAATAGTGTTTTTCTTTTGATTATTATTTCTATTTTATTTCAGATTATCTGTGTTCATGCAATAACATATACCTAACCTAAAACGATTGTCCTCGATACCAAGCACTTTACTTCAACTTGTATATATTTTTATTCAGGAATTCGCTAAGTGGACTATTCGTATAAAAATAGGGTTTTCGAACACATTGCAAATTCGTTGATATGGGTTGATAATATATTAAAGATAAGATTTAAAAAGATACTCAACAATATATCTAGAGATGATATTGTAGTCAACATGCTTTCGTCGTGTTTATATTAAAATAACCTTTATTTGACAGCTATTCTTATCGGAATATAGTCGTATGGTATGAGTGTATACGCGTTGCCCGATAATCGCTTTTAAACTCTTCAGCAGTTTAGCTAATACGAATGTGTTCCTTTATTTATTACAATTAATTAGTATCTTCATTGATATTGCTAACACTACAAAACCATATGTAGATAAATGAAGGAATTATCTCCAACATTATTCCAATTCTATAACTCTAAAATCTTTTTATATAATTTCGCGTTAGTAGCTTAAAGCAATACTGAAACATTTTCAAAGCAAAATTTTCATACGTACTTATTGAATTTAAAAGATTTGTATAATATCAAAATATCTGTTTAAGCAATGATAATTATTTTGTTGTTTAGACCTTGTCAACAAGTACTCATTTTTTGATATTGGTATATAGTATACCAATCCCGATCTATGTTGAAAACATTTTGTATCCGATATTTTTAAAACCAGTATATTGGTCTGGTATTTAAATAAGGAAATCTATCTATAAATATCAATTCTTTTCTTGATTTTGATCTCTATATACGATATTTTAAAAAATATGCAAAGGCAAAATTTTCATTTTTAGCTTTGAAACTTTTACCAACAATTTGAAATCGATGTTCAATAGAATACTTTGATGAAGCCCCAAATTTCGCACACAGACTTGTCTGACACTGTTTCTGTGTCAGGTAAGTTAACCATTTTTTTTCTCAGCGTTACGCTCAGGTGATATCAGTTTGTTCATAAACACACATGCTAACATGCATCTACACCATCCTCACACTTACATAAGTTTATAGTCATGCATATACGAACGTTCTTATCTGGCGTAAAGACTGGCAAATACCCTGGACCCGGCTTTCATCATACATTCAAATATATATACTCAAGTTTATACAGACACAAATGTGTTGATTCCTCCTAATCCTCTCAGGAAAAATAATTTTTTCAAATATAGTGAATATAGAAAATTGCTTCGGTACAGATGACAGAGAGAAATGTCTCTTACATCCCTTCAGCAGTTTCACAACTCCAATAAACATATTTTAAATGTCTACAGGGTATTCAAATCAGCGCAGCAAACCAGTCTTTGTCAAGAATAGACAGGTACGGTGGAATTGAAAACTGGTGTGTGTATGTGTGTGTGCTTGGGTGTGTTTGTAAATGAGTGTGTGTCTGCATGTGTGTATCGTGAGTGGTTGCGTGAGTACGCGCGGAGTATACTAACACAAGTGAGAGCACCCCACTAAAAAGCGATATTTCCGTGCGTGTGTATAGTGTTTGTGTATTGAGGCCGACTTTTCTGTCTCTGACTGTGCTGTTGCTTGGCATATGTTGTTGCTGGTATTGATACTGGAAGTACTCGTACTCCAGTTGCTGCTGTTACTGTGGTTAAAGTGGCTGTTGGCTGTTGGCTGTTAGCTGCTGAGCTGTCGCTGTAGCTGTCACTGCCTGTTGACTGTAGTTTACTGACGACGTTTACGTCAGAGTTACAAACAGTGTTTATTTAAGAAATCTAAATCAGAGTGTATATACGTTTACTTATGTACTTATAATATTAATTCGGACAAGTGTTAGTCTCCAATTGCAGACGACGTAAAATTGATAAGAACTGCGATAAAAAACATTACAATTTAAAATATTGTTCAATTTTATAACTAAACGACGAAAACTTTGCTTTTCCATAAGTGAAAATTTTTTATTGTCTGAGAGTGGCTTATTTACTGTGTTCTTGTGCTTTAGTATGTGTGAATGCATAGATGTATGAGTGTGGATGTTAAAGCTTTCCGCTCTCTGAATGAAATTGAGAAGCGTGTGCTCGGACTTGTTACTATTACATTGAAAATAATTTAACTATAGTGATTAAACAATTTACGAAAAATAAAATAAAAATGTTTAATGAATCATAAATAAAGAGAGTTTATAGAGATGAAATGAGAGCGCAACCAAACGTGACGCGGCCGGAGAACTCAGAATTCGAGAGAAGACGTCTTCACCGAACTTGTGCAACAATTGTTTTGCTGAGCGTGAGCGTAAGCCGACTGAGTGTCAAGCAAATATATATATATATATATATATATATATATATATTGTACTGGCATACAAGTGTACACGAACTCAAACGCATACGTAGATTGTTTGCGATAGTAGTTACTTTTGCACAGGTGTATGTGAATGTTAGTGTTTTGGTATGTGTGCGCTCTCACTCTCAATATTTTTGAATCTCTCGATATCCCACTCTCTCTCTTTCTCTCCCTTTTCTTATTTGAATCGTGCTGCGTAGAAGTGTGTTTCTTTCAGTGTCACCAAACTTAGATTATTTCTTGTCTATGAGTTGTCTTTTGTCGTAAATATTACGTTCGCTTTCGCACTCGCCATATGTGTAGATTTGTAAATACATACATATATAAACAATATATGTATTAATCTTTTCGAGGCTTTAATGCGCAGCAACAGCGACTTGTTGAATTGAATATGTATAAGTAAGCTCAATTTCAAAGAGGCAACGTCAACAAACAAAGTGTCATTCATTCAATCTCTTGCGGCGAAAGCAAGAAGAGCTTACACGGCCAACTATCAACAACACACGTTTACATTTGAACGTCGATATTTTCAAAATATAAATGCATACGCCATAACGTCATGTCGAGATCGCCACAAAATCGGGAAGACTGCTTAAAAAAGGCAAAAGTGCAAATAAAATAGTTTTTAAACAAAATATAATTCAAAATTTTGATAAAGGAATTATAATGAAAAGTTAAGCTGATTACAAAACTACATTATACATATATGTGGATAAACATATATGTATGAGTGTATATATGTATATGCAGTGAAAAATGTATTATTAATATGAGGAAATCATTTCCTTAATAAAACTTACAGTGCCCGAAACAAAGTCTGACTATACGTATATTAGAAATCAAACAGTTAGTAAATTAAATCGAAGTACTAAACAAGTACTGATATATAAAAAAAAAAAAATACAATAATGGATCGTGGTGAGCAACCTGAAGAAGTATCCCCCACAATGGCCACCCCAGTGTCATCAAAAACGGCGGACTTAAATCGGGGGGATGTTTCTCGCAAAAGCGTTCGCCCCTATGCAGTTCGCAAGGGATTGGCACCAGCACCTCCGAAGTTAGCCCTGGTTACTAACATCAACAACACCAACAGTAAAAATAAGAATAACAATAGTGATAGCGTTAACTTGCCTGATCACAATACACAACTTGCCAGTTCAACGACTGCAAAGGATATCGATCTCAGCGATGCACAACATGTGGACTATGATGCCATCGTCGAATTACGAAGACCTGGTGATATAGCTGTACCACCGCCGCGCGTCGCCGTTTCGGCCATTCCAGCACTTCACTTACAGAACCGCCCAAAGCCAACACCGCGAGTTCAGATGTCTGCCGAAGATGATGTAGGCGTCGCTTTTGCGTTAGGCTCAATAGAGAAGCACATACTTAATGTTGAGGAAAGTTTCAAACAGCAACAGCTTAGCGAACAACAGCAGCAACAGCAACAGTCTCAATCTTCAATGGATGTGATGAAGGGGGATATTATACGTAAGCAGAGTAAGCGATACGGCGAGACAGAGAACTTGTTACGACCGGGCATTAGCGATATGTCCTCAGAGAACGACTTTCAGTACCTAGGTGGGCGCCGCTCCCAGCTCGATGATAGCAACGAGCAAATGATGACTGAATTTCAAAGAGGCAGCGATGGACGCAATTCGATTGGTGCCTATTCTAAAAATTCCTCTAGTGCCAGCGGTCCCTCAGGGGCACTAAAGGCCAAGCTTGCTCGTACTGCCTCGGACACGAAAAACACGGACACGGTGCTGGCTATGCGTGCCACATTAAAAACGAAGCAGCAACATCACGAAGTCAAACAAAATGCTGGTTGGCGACCGCCAACAACAGCACCTACGCCAGCAGCTAGATCCTCAACGGTCAGAGGTAACAGTAGCTCCAGCGTTGTAGACGGTGGCTCCTCATCAAAACTGACTGCCACCACCATCTCTGCTGCCAAACGACGGGAAGAGAATCTGCGTCAGTTTGAAGCGCTTCTGGCTCAAAAAACTTCGCAATCGCATCGTCATGCAACTGCCGAAAGTGGAACGAGCACTGCGTCTAATACAACATCAGCTGCAAATACAGGTGCATCAAAAAGGCGGACGGAACGGCCCATTGTGGCACCCATACCGCCTTACAACTCAAGCCGCTCCGAATCTGGTCGTCCCCACGCCGAACCGAGGTCTACAAGTTCAGGGGCAGCACATCATCGTACTGCTCCTAACACAGCTGTGACACGTACGAATGTATACGGCAACAGTGTTGCTCAGGTAAACCAATCTAAGCGAAATCAAAAAACACATGGTCATATTTATAACATACTACTATTAGGGGGGACATAGGTCATAACTTTACTAAACACATTCCAATTAAGATAGTTATAAAAATGATGACTTGGCTTATTTACAGGGATCTCCGAATCTGCAGATGCGAAGCAGTGCTCCGATGCGATGGCGTGCTACTGAAGAGCATATTGGAAAATATAAGCTCATCAAGACCATCGGTAAGGGAAACTTTGCCAAAGTAAAGCTAGCAAAGCATCTGCCCACTGGAAAGGAAGTAGCAATAAAAATAATTGACAAGACCCAACTAAATCCTGGGTCACTTCAAAAACTTTTTAGAGAGGTTAGTTCAACTTGTGTAGTCGACCATTTTAACACATATTACATTGTTAAAAATTAATTTTTATAGGTTAGGATAATGAAAATGCTTGATCACCCCAACATAGTTAAACTTTTTCAAGTAATCGAAACGGAAAAGACGTTGTATCTCATAATGGAATATGCATCGGGGGGTGAAGTCTTCGACTATTTGGTACTACATGGTCGTATGAAAGAGAAGGAAGCGCGGGTTAAATTTCGTCAAATTGTTTCGGCTGTGCAATACTGTCATCAGAAAAGGATAATACACAGGTACCATTAAAATTTATAATTATCAATTTAATTGCATAATGTTTGATGCACACTCGACTAGTTTTCTAGTATTAATGGTTATAACTATTCTAATTTTCAATTTTGCAATAATTTTGAATTTTTTTTCTATACAGGGACTTAAAAGCTGAGAACTTATTATTAGACAGCGAATTGAATATAAAAATAGCAGATTTTGGATTTTCGAACGAGTTTACGCCAGGCTCAAAGTTAGACACCTTCTGCGGCAGCCCACCCTACGCAGCGCCGGAACTCTTCCAAGGAAAAAAATACGATGGGCCGGAAGTAGATGTTTGGTCGCTGGGAGTTATTTTGTATACATTAGTAAGCGGATCCCTGCCTTTTGATGGTTCCACTTTAAGGGAGCTACGCGAACGTGTACTCAGAGGCAAATATAGGTAATGTATAAGTAACGTTGCTAGTAATTTAATAATAAATTATCGTTGATATCTACAGAATTCCGTTCTATATGTCGACTGATTGCGAAAATTTGCTGCGCAAGTTTCTAGTACTGAATCCTGCAAAACGTGCTAGTCTTGAAACAATCATGGGAGATAAGTGGATGAATATGGGGTTTGAGGACGATGAGCTTAAACCATATATAGAGCCAAAACAAGATTTAGCCGATCCTAAGCGGATAGGTAAGACGGGTACTGTATACAAAATTCATTACTAATATTACTAACGAATTGTGTGTCAAGTTTTGCCTGTTGATTATTTGTAATTTATGAAATGTCATCGTACTTGTGATGCACATGTGATAATTAAAAATTTTTGTTGGAAAATGTTATTTTTATATACGTATATATATATATATATATATATATATATATCGAATCAAATTATGCTTTAAATACTTTATTACCACAATTGTATTTTATTATTTTCTTAGTTGCCTACATACATAAATACGTACATATTTGTTTAAAAATTCTTATACAGCTGCGGGGGTTCAAACCGGAGTTAAAGATTCAGCATCGATCCGACGCAGTGCTTTTGACTTGATGTTAATGGTGATCTATTTAATCGGCGATTGGAAAATGCCACACCAAAATGTATGCAATCCCTTGTGGAGAAACGTTGTTTTGGAATGGCAAACATTAATAAATACTCTTTATTTTCTTTCTCACTTTGTGTCTCTTACAATTTTTGATTTCTATATATGCTTCTCAATTTGTCACATAGCAGATCTGCCGGGAGAAGAAATAAATCATATCAGTTATTAACAAAAGCGGAAAGCATTTAAAGTGCTTAACATTCCTTCAGTTTATAATTTAGGAAAAATTATTTTTAAATATTATTTATTAATGATGATAGGGTTCATTTAATAGAAAGTGTTTTCTACACATATCTCCGGTTTGCGTTCTTAAATTCGATACAATAAAATTTAATATGTACTTATGTATGATGTTAGTGATGATTTTTAAATAATATAAATATTTAATTTGTTATTCAATAAATGCATGGCGTGTTGTAAATCTTTAAAAAGAATTTTGTAACTCTCCTAATTCAAAGGCTTATAGAGCACACAATTCTGGCAGAACTCGAACAATCCGCGAGAACTGCTAATCTAAATATAATGTAAATGTAATGAATTTGCATGTAATGTATACTTTTACCTTGTTAAATAATATAAAATATGTTTACATTATATGACTGCAATTTTCTTTTAACAATACACAGAAGCTCTAGTCGCAATGGGCTACAATCGACAAGAAATCGAAGCGTCGCTGGCTCAGGTGCGTTATGACGACGTGTTCGCCACGTATTTGTTACTGGGTCGCAAGAGCACTGATGTAAGTGAGACGCGGGTTTTAACCCAGCGTATTGCATTAAATGTGGTTTACTTTTTGTCTATTTAGCCCGAAAGTGACGGGTCACGATCTGGATCATCGCTCTCACTGCGAAACATCTCTGGTAACGAAGCTGGAGCTAACGCTGGCAATGCGGTTGTGCAAAGTCCCACGCACCGAGGCGTACACAGAAGTATATCGGCGTCAAGTACCAAACCTAGTCGTCGTGCTTCGTCCGGTGCGGAAACGTTACGTAAGTCCCATTAAGGGGCTAAATATATGAGGCAATTAACAACTTCTGTATTATTTCTCTGTAGGTGTTGGACCCGCTAACGCAACTACAACCGTTACGGCTGCTGCAATAGGCGTAGCGCCTGTCAACCCGAGCAATAATTATAATGCTGGAACAGCCGCTGATCGTGCATCAGTGTAAGAATCCTACATAATGCAAGCAGCATTGTATTATACTTTCTTTAATACCCGAGACTTTATAATTGTTATAAATTTATTTTGTAATCTTATATAGTAGTTATAGCCATGTCCATCTGATCGTTGACCAAAGATATATTTATTTTATTTTCAACTATTGGGAAATGCGAAAATAAAGCGCAGTAGCTAAGTGTAAGCTTGTGTATTAATATTTATATTCGTATGCATAAAAACAAAGAATAATGCTTTAACTGTTAGATCAGAGCGGGGTTCAAGTATCTCCTTGTCAATGCATTATATCAGTTTATATTCTTTTTTTATTTGCAGTGGGAGCAATTTTAAGCGTCAAAATACCATAGACTCAGCAACAATTAAAGAGAATACGGCAAGACTGGCCGCCCAAAATCCAAGACCAGCCTCTGCTACGCAGAAGATGCTTACCACAACAGATACATGTAACTCAACTTTCTACAACGTGTCAGATATAAATATTAAACTTAGTTTTAATTACAGCGCTGAACAGTCCAGCTAAACCGCGTACAACAGCAAAGTACGATCCCACTAATGGAAATCGCACAGTAAGCGGTACGAGCGGAATTATACCACGCCGGTCAACCACATTGTATGAAAAGACTTCATCGACGGAGAAAACCAATGTTATTCCTGCAGAGACAAAGTACGAGAACTTGGTAACATTTATCGTTATTGTTGTTATCACACCAATTTAGGAATAATTGGTTTACTTTATTTATTCTGCATTAGTTATTTTATCTCAGTTATATTTGCAACATTTCACATTTGTTGTTAATGGCCACAACAGGCCGACTCCAATCGCAGAAAATTTGAATTTTCAATTTACTTGACAAGACTACTTAAGAATCTTTTTAGTTGGACAAATAGAAGCTTTCGCTTGCTAGTTTTATATTTCTGTTTGCACATATTTTGTCAACATTATAGCTAGAAAATACTATTAAGCGATAAATAGACTGTGTAATTTTGTTGATGGAGCATACGTACATATCTAGATTATCAGCAAATTTCGTCGCACAATTCAGTTCTGTATTATTTATAAGTTGCAGTGCAGTTGGCACAAAACAAAAATTGTTATCCATATGTTTTTCATATTTTTGTATTCCAAAGTGGGTTATGTTTTTAAATGTGTATGTTTGGTTTTAAAAGCTCAACAATCGAGAAATCAATGACAATGACTACAACATATTTACAATTCTACCACTTTTTGACTAAACATATATGTATAACGTAACCAGCAGTGGATCTGCAGCTACCGCTGGAAAGGGTCACACTAAAAGCGCGTCTATTTCAAGCCCTAGGCCATCCACTGACGGATGCATATCAGTATCAATTGACCCCCTTGGATCGAGGTATACACTTGCATACATAAGCAAACATTAAAAACCAACCAAAAATATTCTAAATTTTTCATTTACAAATCAGTTTATCTTTACTGTTCTAATTTTAACCATGATTGGCTGCCTTTTGATTTTGTTCAGTAATTTTCAATCTGTAATATAGGAAAACATTTGTTCATTATGTACATATAATAGATAAAGTGGGTATTTATTTCTCTTATATATAAATGTGTGTGGAAGATACGTTTGTGTTCTGACCCTATTTATATATTTATTTAAATCTATATATAGAGTCAGCATTCTTATTACTTAGCAAGTTAGTCAGGTATGCTCCAAGTGTGATTGGCTCTTTTTTCGACATTTTTTTACGTAGGTTGTACTTTTATTTAACGTTCTGTGCTGTTTAAAATGATCAATATTAATGATGTATGGCTTTTCATTAGTATGACATTCATTTTTAGCAGTAGCTGATGAATTGATGCATGAAGCGTCTAGGGTATGTTTGCATGTATATGCAATCATTTAAATGTGTACTTATGTATATATATAGTTTATATATTGTTGTTTCAAAGAATTCGAATTTGTGTTAATACTAAGAATAACTTCCGGAACCCCGCCCCAGTGTCAAGACAAGCCTTATTATCTTACGTTATTTAAAGGCTGTCAACATATGAGCAAGTTTTGATGTCTTGCAAAAACCTACTAAAATTATTCGAAGTATTTGGAATATGGTTACTTCTACTTTTCTGTATTATCTTAAATTTGTATACCAATGTCGCAGTCTTTACCATAACAAATCAAAGTCATTTTTTTAAAAAAGATAAGAGATTAATAATATTCAACGGGCCTTCATATAGTGTGCTTATGTTATCAGTTTTTATCACGGATAACTATATAAATAAGCTACTGATTTTTTTATTACTATCTTATTGTATACTTAGAAATCTGTTTGGCTTGTTTTTATTATAACAGTCTTAAAATTTGATCAATGGAATAATGTAAATTTCTTATCTTTTCATGTTTTATACAATTTTAAACAATAACTGTTTAAAAAACCAATTGTCTAATTTTGATAACTACTACAATACTGCATACCTCACTTCTTTGTGGCGAATTATATCGAAAACTTTAAATACCACCAACGCGAACGAAAAAACTCCAACGAACCTTTTTGTATTATCGGTGTTTCTTATACTACCTTTTACTCATAAATACGAATACAATCTGTATGAACCAATCAAATATTAATTTAAACAAACGTGTACGCAACATCATTAATGTGCTTTTGAATTCGAACTCTCGATTTCAATAATATGAAATTTATTTTGGATTCGTACCCATCCGAACAAACTTTGGTGAGTGAAAATGCAAATAAACTTTAAGAGAAAACTAAGTATACATAATTAGTATAATTTCTTTTAAATCGCTTTACACTTCTGGCATGCGCGGTATTAAGTCCAATAATATATTCCTATATTTGTTTATTATTATATTATACATAAGATTGTGTCTGTTGCTCTGAAACAAACATATTGGAACAAATTATAAAACTAAATTCATTTTTGTATTTGTGTGTCTGCATACCATTTGATGAAAATGTGTAGGTAGTCCTTTACATGATTTATAAATTTCATATATGACCTCATAATTTGTTTATTATGCATGACTTGAGACTATTCATTTCAAGTTTGTAATTTTTACTAAGAAGACAAAATCCTCTCTGTTCGAAACTTCCGATAATTGTACTCATTGGTAGATCAATTCTTATACCATAAGTTAATTGATGTTGTAACTTTGTGCAAAAATCACTCGTGTTCATGCTCTACTTGTATAATACCTTCTTAAAAATATTTTTATATTTGTAGTACACTTATATTTACATGGATCACCTTACTCAGAATTCTAATATGCTAAGACAAGAAATTCAAGGAATTGACGAAGTTTTAGTAGTGTATATATTTATCAGGTCTTATAACTTCTATGTATGCACATTAAATCATTGTAATGATTAATTGCAATAAAAACGTATATGGATTTCAATTAGGCAAACATTAGAAGTATAGTAGCCAGAGCTTTTTACCATTTTCTTTGCAAGTGTTGCTTATCGCTTTATGCTTAGTTCATCCAAAAACATATGTAATCTGTTACAGAAACTTTAAGTATCTGAACTTTTTATCAAGTACATTTCGCATCCCTTACAGTTCAAGACCAAGATAATCATTATTTTAGGACTGTTTTCAGACTTCATTAGATATTTTATTTGATGAAGCATATATATATATCCGCTTAAAAAGACTTTGTTAAAATATGTTAAAAAGTCTTATACCAATCAATTCAGTTACAAACAAATGCTTTAACAACTATATCATAGCTAAATTATATTAATATTTAAGAATCATATATTTAAGTGCTCGTTTTATTCAAAAATTTACATGATTTTCTTAAATCTTTTTCTTTTCATTTTGTTTGTGTCTTCAACATGATTACAAATCCAAATCCAAATCCAATAAAAACTACCATAATCGTTTGATTACCGTTACCGCCACCATTACATTAACTAATCAAATAATCTGCTTGATTCGCGCTGTCTCGTGCCCGTACACATGTTGTCATCGCGCCTATAAAAATACAATACAAATCCAATCAACACCAACAACAATAACAAACGACGAAACGCTGAAAAATATTCCTTACAACGAACGTAATGCTTTGGATTGGACGTATTCTGCTCTTTACTAAATTCACACTTAAAAATACACTCACACACACACACACACACACACACACACACACGCTTAAAAACAAAACGAATTTTATATCCCTGTCTATTAACGGTCAAACGATTAAACATTGCACCAATATCAAATGATAAACTGTATACTGATAAAAACATTCGTTTTCTGAAATGCAATTCATTGGACTATAATGTACATCAACGAACTGACACTGATTCGATATCCATTCATACGTATGTGTGCATATGTATTGTACTTGTACATATATAGTCTGTTCGATCGACTTAGAATGGCATCGGCTGTTAAATCAAGCAGACACTTTCCAAGGAATGTTCCATCACGTTCAACCTTTCACTCTGGTGAGTTTTTCTGTTTAATTATTTTTATTAGTTTTAGTAAAATAACTTAATTTTACTCACAATTTTACTAATCTAAAAAATATATATAGACTAAATTAAATAATAATTATACAATTTTTTTAAAAGTTTTTTATTTCTTGTTTTTGTTAAATCATTTACAAATGTGCATGGCTCTCATTAAACGATTCCATACGTCTTCTGCACGTTCAATACATCAAATTGTAAAGATTGTTAGAGTAAAAAAAAATAGTTTAGTTAATTACGTGAATGCCTCTTATTATTATTATTATTACAAATGCTATTTTGTGTTTTGTTGTTGTCTTCTGCACTCGTCCTACATTGCTTCGCATTTTAGTGGCTTGCTTTAATTAAAGTTTGGATCATGCACGATTGTCTGGATTGAAGGATGCCTTATCGAACATACTTTTTTATATTTGCACGTAGGTGCTTATAGTATTTATGCATAAACTTCCCGAAATCTGAATTTTAGTTAAATTTATCATTAGTTTAGTTAACTGAATAAGATATTACAATTTTATAATTAATCTCAATTTAGATTTTAAAATATCTCTTAAGAGACTTTCATACGACTGTTTAATTTATATTTGGTAGGTGAGAAAAATATAATTTTATAACGGGTAACTCAAGATATCGATTGCACTTGCTCGTGCAGGATCAAAATAAAATTGAAATTATTTTTTATACACAATAGGATAAATCTTCTGTACAATAAATACTTTTATGAATAAGTTGACTAAATGCGCAACCTAGAATAAACTAACCATGAGAAACTTGTGTAGTTCATGTTTTAGATATCTCATCACATTTTTATTTAATGTGTATACCTCATACATGAATGTTTGTTTTTGTAGGTCAAACCAGGGCAAGAAACAACACCGCGCTGGAATATTCTGGTACAAGTGGCGCCTCCGGTGACTCACCGCATCCGGGTCGCATGAGCTTTTTTTCAAAACTTTCCTCCCGATTTAGCAAACGGTAAGTATGGAGTGGCACACCATATTATTCGTTATTGTTTCTTTTTTTTTTTTTATCAATATTACAAGAAAAGCAAATGCAGTTAAAATTCTGTTTTAATTTCCTTTTTTAAATTTTTGTAAATTTCTTTTGGAATTTTGTATTTTATTTTATTCAATTTTTTTTTTTTTTTAATTTTTGTTTCATGTTTCATTCTTGCATATTTGCACATACACATATGTACATATGTATGTGTTTATGTTTTGTACCAAATCCGTTTTATTAACTGAATGTGTAGGGCAGGGTTCAAAGAAGATAACAAATACAATACACTTGTATTATATAAAATCATAGCAACTTGTGATCTTTATAGCTTTATAAGTAAGTTTTCACTTTATTAGATGGGTGTTTATTAAAATTCTGAAGAGAAAGAAGAAAGCGCTATTACATACATTGTGTAAAATAAAGCCTTAAATTGAAAAGTGTATTTTCGCAATATTCATTATACATTTTTATTTTCAGTTGTGGGTTTAAGAATCTATTTTAAATTAGTTGTTAATTGTGGAGAAAAAAAATGGCGTCCACTTGTAATAATTGTAGAATTGCAAAGAAGTTGAAAAGTAGTTTTTATAGTTTTCTAATAGAATCTTTCCACACTTAAAAAAAAAATATATATACTCATAATAATTAAAATGTTAATTTTTACATTATTTGTAAGTTAATTTTGTATTCTCTATTCATAGTAGAAAGCTTAAAGGCAAGTGCTCTTTATTTTTAGTTTTGCATGCTTTAGCACTGTGTTTGGGCTATGCTTAAAAAGCGTTTTTTTTTGGAAGGTTAATGTAACCCCTTTTATAAATAAAGTCCCTTTTGTAAATTATTTCTGTCCATAGGAAGAGGTGAATTTTTGTGTTTCAATGGAACCATTCATATTTGGTTGCATGCAGATTGTTGCTTTCAATACATATTTAATTTAATGAATTTATTTAAACATTTGTCAAATTTTTATTAATTTTGTAATCGTTTTGTATATTTGTTATTTGTTATTTGTTTTTATTTTTTCTTTATTCTAATTCATTGAAACTAACAGTATTTTAAAAAGAAAGTATATTAATATCATAAACACATAATACTTATGGATTTATGAACACACAGGGAAATTGGTTAAGAATGAATTCGAATATTTAAATAAACAATGTTATACCCACATAAGTAATACAAAATACTCGTATCAAATTATTTGAGAATCTTTCAGCCTTGAGAGTGTATGTTTTTGAACTAGACTGTTTGATTTATCAACAATTCAATGATTCGGATACAAAACAAATACAAAACTTCGCATACATACATATGTAACTACGTGCAATGTATACATATTAGCGGAATGGACAGTATCTAATTGGCAATTTTTGAAATTGCACGGATCTGTTAGTTCGATTTTCAACGCTCTGTCGCGCTCTCCGTCACTCTTACTTTCTATTATGTACATAAGCAGGGTATTAAGTCTTTATGTCCACATTTTCTTTAACGACTACGTATGTATTACCATTTGTGTGTATACATTTTCATCCCACTAATAGGAAGCCTTAACTGTTCTTGTCTGTTTTTCTTCATTAAAAAAACATTTGAATTTTACATTTTTTAAATTATAATTGATATACAAAATAAAAAAATGAGTTAAAACAATATACTGATTAAATTTTTTTAAAATTGCGTTTACTTTTCTTTTTCAATATCAAAGAAGTAAAAAAAATAAGAAAACTACAAACAAATTGTTTTAGTTTTATCATTATTCCGTTTTATTCTTATTTATCTTTCGTTTCATTTCTCGTATTTGTTTTACCCATTATTAATATTTTTTCCAGCCGTGAATAATTTGTTTAAAATTTTTTCTTTAATTTTAGGCCAAACCAGTAATTAACAAAACAAGCATTAACTACTTCTTGTTAATAGTTCTAAAACTGAAACAAACGATTCCCCTAAAGTAAACGCTCGTGACGGAGAGATACAGTTATGATACAAATCAAACAGATAAAAGATCAGATCGGAGCGTTTTGAGTTCGTTTTGATTCCTTCCGATTCGTACCCCCTCCAAAAGAACATCGACAACGTTGAGTTTCGTTACGTTAATAGAAATTCACAAAGCGTCTATGTTTTACTACAATTATTAACTAATTATACTTACACATTTATATAAATTAAAATACATATATTTAAAGTAAACAACTACAACAACTACAGCAACAAACAGAAACCAACAATTCTTTGTTTTCCTTGTTTGTAAACTAATTTGATAGAACTTGATTTGATATAAAATAAACGGTTCACATCAATTATATAATTATAATACGCATAGAGTCGTTGTCGCATATGTCACTGTCACGTTTTACATAGTGTTTTTTTGCTACCTAAAATATTAACATTACTGCGAAACGCAATTTTAGTTATACATTTACACGTATATAGAATTATTATAAATGAAACGAAAATAATCCGAATCGTTTACGTTCATATCAAATATACATACACCAAAAGCAGCTGCGAGTTATTAAATCATGAATTGAAATTTATTTACCAATATTTGTATGTAGTATATGTATGTATGTACGAAGGTATATGTATTTAAACTGTTTCCGAGAATCATATACAATCACAATTAAAAATAAATGATTAAACACTGATTATTATGAAGTTGAAGTCTAAGCGCATCAAACAAGCGTATTTACTATATTAAGATTAATGATTAGTTACCGTATATATATACAAATATATCTTTAATCAAGGATAAAATGTATTAAAACATGTGCATGTGACCATTTTATTTGTACAGATGATTATCTATAAATCGTGTTATCGGGCACCTTCAGTGGTCTGATTAGTTATATATATTAAGTTTCAAAGAAATAACATAATTAAATAAATGAATAATTTAATTAATTAGAAATAAATTATGTGGAAAATTTGTTAATGAAGGCAAATATTTAAACTTAAAAATTATTTGAAATATTATTTCTTCATCACAGACAAACGCGGTGTTTAGATATTTTATAATTGCGAAATATTTTGATACCCAGAAGTCAATAAAAATAAATATGAAAAGTGCCCCAGAGACTACATATGTATATATGTACATATATGTATATAAAAAACAGCACGGCCGTGTTGATCTACCAGGCATATCTAGGAACATATAGAAGAAAGTGACTTTAATTGTTTGATTAAGTTCCAATACTGTAAAATTTCGATTTTGCATTTTTTGTTTTATTTGTTAAATATTTTTTAATATTTTAATTATTGTTTTTGCTTTTATACACAATTTGGTGACTTTTTAGGTTAAGGTTAAAAAAAAAAATTGACATTTCAGATATATTGTTCTAATTGTTCGTCTTATAATTGTTGGCTAGGTGAACAGTAGTTTGCTTGATTGATAGATTGGCTTTAAAATGGAATAAACCGAAACGTTATTCTATTCCATTTAACGATGGAAAAAATGTAAAAAATGTAATATTAATGCGTTTTTACTATGAATAACTTATTTAAATAAGTGTATAAAAAGGAGAGAAAAAAACGAATAAAAATAGTAATAGTAAGTATCGTAAACTGACTGTTTAGTTATGAACTACCAAATAGTTTATGTATCTTCATTATAGCATACCATGACATATGTAGGTGTACAGGACTAGGAAATACCGTTGAGCAAAGTTATGTCTCTTAACACTTTCTTATTAATCTCTAAGACCAAATCAAGTTTATTGCTAATGTTTGTTACATACCTTTTTTCAAAAAGATTTTAAACTGTTTACCCATTTTTGATGGGTTCAGGGTTTAAAAAGTATATTCTCATGAAGCAGAGTCTCAAGATATTGCTGAATTTTGAAATGTTAAAACTCATAAGGCATAACATTACCACAATAATATATGATGAAAGCTTAAACTTTGTTTTTTATGCAGTATAAAAGAATGGAAATATATCCAAATATTTGGGTTCTACGTTATTACAATATATGAAATATAAATTAAGACCACGCCTACCTTATTAGTAAAATGGAAAACTATATTATTCGTAGTCGAAATTACTAATTTTTTTATTATGAACATGATATGTTTACTTTTTACATTTTAAAAATAATTTTAAAGATGTTTTTATTGCTTTGCTTAAATTATTTTCTTTATTATCTTTTAGAGTGTTATTAATGCATAAAATGTAAATATTCAATTAAAAATGTAATTAGGATCATGTAGTGGTTATTTTTATTATTAGTGTCTATAATAGTTTGTGTGGTTCCCCAAATCAGATTTTAGTGCTCTCAGGGAAAAGAATTACATGTCAAGATATGTAAGATGTTTTTTTTATACCAATTAATCAATAAATTAATTTTTAGTACATCTGCTACGGAAGAGGCAGCCAAACCAAGGGTTTTGCGTTTCACATGGTCTATGAAAACCACATCTCCACTGATGCCCGATCAAATCATGCAAAAGATAAGAGAAGTTTTGGATCAAAACAACTGCGATTATGAACAACGCGAGCGGTTAGTAGCTCAGGCATACAATATTGTATATGAAAATTTCTAATTATGAATACTTATATTTACCACAGGTTTGTTCTTTGGTGTGTACATGGAGATCCCAACACAGATTCCTTAGTTCAGTGGGAAATAGAGGTGTGCAAGTTACCGCGACTCTCATTAAATGGCGTTCGATTTAAGCGCATTTCCGGTAACAAGCTTATCAATTTAATCTCAACAGCCTATGTAAAGTATTTTTTTATTTTCCTCAGGTACAAGCATTGGTTTCAAAAACATTGCGTCTCGCATTGCTTTTGACCTCCGTCTGTGACTTCATAAAACGACTAATGAAAGCTGCACAGCCACCACCACCGATAGCGACACAAATACCACCTCCACTGCCAATACCAAGCTGTCTGATAAATCGATTCTACGTCGGTCATTTAGTTGTCATCAAAGATCAGACCGTCTCAAGAAAAATCGATTGTCCGGCATACAAAGCGAGGGACAGAAAAAAACGGGCGTACTGTGTTCAGCTTTCCAAGCTTACTTACCGTTTAGAGGAAAAGAGAGTTTAAAATCACCGATGAAATCTATGAATGAGCTTGAAAATGAAAAGCCGCCGCAGATGGATTCAATAAATGAGATACAGAATACGCCAAATAACAATTTAGAATCTCACGTGCTGCGCAAAAATGTGTCTCCAGATAAAGATGAAAATGCATGCCAAAACAAAACAAGGGACGGTGGTGAGAGCGAGGGGAATGGTGATGTAAAATCGGATGGTGGCAGTGGACTAAACCCGGCGAGTAGCAACAGTAGTCACAGGGGAAGCAAATTTAAAAGGAACATCAAGAATACTAGAAGTCTTATTGTGCGCAAACTCACATCATCCTCCCGTTGTGGTGACACAGACAAAACAAACGAAACTAATAAAAGCAGCACATCAAAGCACACAGGTGACGTGACGAAGAAAAATGAGAATGTTATAAATAACGATAAACCAAACACCAAACAGAATGTAGCGACGTTACGCACCACAACTCTCTAAATACATGCATATATAATATAAATTAGAAGGATCATAGCGCTCGTGACGGGGTGGAGTCATTGAGCTGCCTAAATGTATTTGGCTCCAATCATAGTACACTTTAGCATAGAATCTCAAGTAAAAACTAATGTTTTACATTTATTCATTGATCTATCGCGTATTCAATATCTTATAATAACAACAACCAAGCAGACAAAATACCCAACTTAAGTACATAAGCACCAACAAGCATACACGCATTAATATGAAGCTAATGTCATATGTACACATATATTGATATCGTTAATTGCTAGACAGCGTAGGTGAGAGCCACACCGTTTTAATTCAATAAAAAATATATACGAAATCAACGCAATAAACTGTATTTTTCTCCGCAGGGTAGGGATTTAAAGTTCACATAGGAAAATACGCAGAAATTAAACATTTTTTTTTATTATGATGTTAACTTATTTGGTTGTATTAAGCTATGTAAAAGCAACAAAATTTAATCGAACGTAAGTTATAAAATTATATACATTTTTTAAAACTAATTTTATCTTTTCATTGTACAAACTCGAGTAACCCATACCAGATTCTAAAGTTAGTGTATTTCATCCGAGTTTGTTTCACTTGTACCAATTTAAGCGGTCATAAGTGTCCATATTTTAATTATGAAAATTGGAAATGATACATATGGTAAGGGAGTAAGATTACTGCTAACGGATGTGTTACACCTTCGACACTAAGGTTGTCTTCTTCTAGGGGCGTGTCTTTGCTGTAACATGTCACACACAAAAGATGCTTCCCGTGCGCTTTGTTTTAATTTTTATAAAGTAATGTCGACGTTTAAAAAATGTTGCTTATTGAAAACCTTTGAGCTAATTAAAAGAACAAAGTATTGACTGTAAATTATCACAAAATATTTTATAATTCAATTTGCACATAAACACACAGTTAAGTTAGTTATTTAATAAAATATCTTAAATGGAATCCTTTAATGCGTCGCTTTGATTAAAGCTCGTCGTCAAGGTCAAAGTTTTCTGGAGGAAAATCGCCCACTTCCACGGATAGAGGAGACACAAAACCTCCATAATTTTGTGGACATTCGAAATATGATTTGCCTCCAACACTGGAGAGTATAATTAATTTATATATCTTGTTTTGTTTTTTTCTTTGTCGCATTATTACCTTCCGTTATTCTTGCCTAAAGGCTCATCATACTGTATACCAATAAAAATACCATTTTTACCGTCAAGTGGGCCATTGTACATTATAGTTCCACGCCGTGTTGGATTGCCGGTCACAGTTACCTACACAATTATATTTAAAATACTTTATAACAAAATGTAATTGGGAAAGTGTCACCAAGAGCTACCTGACAACGACTGCCTATAACGCATAGATCTGCACGGTTCTGTATATCCTTAGCCTGCTCGCGTCGTTTTGCTTCCATTTGTTGCATTTCCTCTTCATTGTACTTCCCAAGTCGATTTTGTTTTAAGAAATTGCGTACAGAATCACTCCTTTGCTCGTATTGATCATTAGTCAGCTCAAACTTTTCAACCGTCTCGGAATCGAATCCAAAGCTCGCAAAAGTATCAACAACATGAAGTCGCAAGCCATCACAATTGATATAAAAACCAAGCTTTGCATCATTGTTGCTAAGCGTTGTCACAAATGAGTCTCCTTTATACAATTCCACTTTCATAGTGCCAGCACTCCCACCGGTCAATATTTCCAATTTACTCTGTCAACCAAAAAGTCGCACATCTGTTAAAGTTTTTTCAATTCACCTATACATATAAATACCTTCAGCTGAGAAATGGTAATGTCTTTGGCGAATTTCATCTCAAATGCCACGGCGTCATTATGTGAATTCGATACATTAGCTTTAATAAAAGCCGAATCCGAATTGTCCAATTGCATTATTCCTGACATGTTTTAACTTTAGCGTCACTCTCAATCGAAGGCTTGCCCGATAACTCTTAACGATAACCGATAATTTCAAATATGGTGTATCGCACGAATTTGAATATGTGTGTGCTTAAGCTGTATTATACTTAGGAAGCATCTGTTGCTATGCCTTAACTTATAAGAAACACAGATTGTAGTTTATAGAAATATATTATTTGAACAAAAAAAGTTATGTAAAGTACCATTGTGCATCCTCATTATAATTCTTTATTCGGTAATTCTGTCGAAATATTAAACATAGAAAAACATTTATGTTAAAATGAGCTGGATAAACATCGATACTTCCAGGTTGATAAGCATCGACTTATCGGCGATGTATCGAACTTTAGTACTGGCAAAATTCGGTAGACAAATATTCATTTTAGAGTTTTTAAAAGTTCTTAAAGTTGATCACAGACAGAAAAAAAAACAAGAATTAGAGACACATTCATATTTTTCATCAACATTGCTGTGTCTGCCAAGTGTTATAAAATAACCAAATTGATATACATGTACATCACTAATTAGTACATAAATCAGCTGTTGAAATACCTTCGAATTGATTATGTATCGTAAATTCATGGCAACGCAAAATGTGTATAGTTTTTACGTATATACACGCAAATTGAATTAAATATTATACACGCCAAGATGTGAAGCAGTGAACAAAAAACGGAAATGTGCATTTATTTAATAAGCATTGGACCTCAAAGCAAGACCATGTATCATCCAAAGGAACAAATTTTAAACTGCTTGACATACGCACTATTGGTAATAGTCGCACTGTGTGCAATTGTGCTGTTGTCTGATATATCTAATCATCGAGATGGGTTCTTCTATTCAAAAAAAGATCCAGCAGTATTGGATTTGTCCATAACCCATACTCAGGAGGTGCTCTTGCGCCCGGATTCCGAATATCGCGGAAGAAATGTGAACTGCACGTTTTGGGATTGCCTTAACATTTACAAATGTGAGCATGATACCCTCAAAGTGTACATTTACCCGTTGCAGGAATTTTTGGATGAGAAAAGCGACAAAGTTGCCAGCACATTGTCAAGCGAATATTTTCAAATATTAGAGGCAGTGCATAAAAGCCGCTATTACACATCAAATCCAAATGAAGCCTGTCTCTTCTTACCAAGCTTGGATTTATTAAATCAGGATATGTTTGACAAACATTTAGCTGGTCCGGCGTTGGCTTCGCTTAACTTTTGGGACCGTGGAGAAAACCACTTAATCTTTAACATGCTACCGGGAAGCTCACCAACCTATAACACAATCTTGGACGTCAACATTGACAATGCCATTGTTTTGGGTGGCGGCTTTGATAGTTGGACATATCGGTCCGGATTTGATGTGTCTATACCAGTTTGGAGTCCGTTGGTGCATCAAACAAATTCATTTCAAAGTTATGCCGTAGCCCAGCAAAAATATTTATTAGTTGTTGCTCAGTTAAATCTTTTACCTCAGTATTTGCGAAGCTTTGCGGAGGTAGCCTTGAAGAGCAGCAGTGCTGAACAAATACTGATGCTGGGTCTTTGTGACAATAAGGATTTAAAATCTCGTTGCACGTTAACTCAAAATCCGCATCGATGGGAATATCCACGTGTACTCGGACGTGGAAAGTTCTGTTTTATTGGCCGCAGCCTGCGTATTGGCCAGCCTGATTTAATTGAGATCATGTCACAGGGCTGCATTCCTGTAATAGCTATTGACAACTTAGTGCTACCTTTTGAAGATGTTATTGACTGGTCTCTAACAGCAGTTCGTGTGCGCGAGTCAGAGCTACATTCCGTTATTCGTAAACTGGAATCAATTTCCAACGTAAAAGTCGTAGAAATGCAAAAGCAAGTTCAATGGATTTACAGCAACTATTTAAAAGACTTAAAGACTATTACAATTACGGCGCTGGAGATACTTGAAAGTCGTATATTTCCCCTGCTTGCGCGCAGTAGTCGACAATGGAATGTGGTTAGGAAGAATAGTCATTCAACATTCAATCCTCTATTTCTTACATCTCTTGCTCCAAAGTCGCAAGGATTTACTGCAGTTATTTTGACCTATGATCGAGTCGAAAGTCTCTTCCTGTTGATTCAGAAGCTAGCAGTGGTGCCATCGCTTCAATCTATTTTGGTTATTTGGAACAACCAGAAAAAAATGCCACCTCATTGTAAGTATAGTTATATATATGACATTTTGTAAACAATTACCAACATGTTTTTTACACACACAGTGTCTACATTTCCAACGATTTCAAAACCGTTGAAGATAAAGCAAACTCGAGAAAATAAACTCTCCAACAGATTTTATCCTTATCCTGAAATTGAAACTGAAGCAATACTTACTATAGACGATGATATTATTATGCTAACCAGTGACGAACTTGATTTTGGGTTGGTACTTTTAATTTCGAAGTTGAAATTTGTCATATAAATATTTATTTGTTTTAGATACGAAGTGTGGCGTGAATTTCCCGATCATATTGTAGGATTTCCCAGTCGTATTCATGTGTGGGATAATACAACAATGCGTTGGCATTACGAATCTGAATGGACGAATCAAATATCAATGGTACTTACTGGGGCAGCATTTCATCATAAATACTGGAGTCATATGTATACTTATGCAATGCCAGGCGACATAAAACATTGGGTTGATGACCACATGAACTGTGAGGACATCGCAATGAACTTTCTTGTTGCAAACATTACGAACAATCCACCAATCAAAGTAACTCCGCGGAAGAAGTTTAAGTGCCCTGAGTGTACAAATACTGAAATGTTGTCAGCCGATTTGAATCATATGCGGGAGCGCTCTGCTTGCATTGACCGATTTTCAAAGATCTATGGACGAATGCCTCTTCGTACTGTTGAGTTCAGGGCAGACCCTGTTCTTTTTAGAGATAACTTCCCAGATAAATTAAAGCGTTACAATGATATTGGAAGCTTGTAAGCTAAGCACCACTTACATCATTAATATTTATTATATGTAGTAGACTAAATTACTAAAGACTTATCCAAAATGATGTATAAATAAACGTTACCGGTTAGCATAGTAAAGGTAACATAGTGAATTGATAAAGAGGACTTGCGAAATTGAGAGATAAGTTTTCTGGTTCCAAAAAGTTTTAAGTATTTCTATTTTTTCGTAGAACCATAATATGCTAAATTGATAATTGATGTTCCGTACAAAGATAATTCACAACTCACATTTTGTTTTTGATGGAATCAGTTTTGGTTAATTTCGTAATTATGTAATTAGAGATATGATTATTAAACTGTCTTTTTAGAAATAAATGTCATAAATATTACAATGTTTATGTAACAAAAAATAGTTAAATTGATAAGCTACAATACAAATTCTATTTTTGAATTATGGAATCAGTTAAATTTAATATATTTTGCTTAAAAAGATCTTAAATAGCTCGTAAAGAAAAATGTAAACTAAAAGTAGTAAGTCAAATTTAACTTTTATATATTGTAAATTGTGACGCAATCATATTGATAAAATTTATGTGCTGTTTAAATTCTTGATTTTATTGAATATAAATAGTTTGCATTCATGTTACGAAAATATAAAAATATAAGCTGGATTAAACTGGTGAGCTTTCAAATGAAGGTATTTATAATATCAATCGAAGGAAGTAAATTCTACGCTTTATCAACAGAAGCCAGATACTCTTTATAACGCTGCTCTTGTTGTTGTTGGAGTTTTTGAAGTTTTTTGAGTTGTCCTTTGCTAATCTCTTTGCCGTCTTTGTCGTGCGTAGGAAGGCCCTAAAAAGATTGTAATATATTAACAACGGTTAAGTTGAACGAAATTTCTTTTACTTACATCGTCGCCAAATGCAGAGTACTTTTCAGTTTCGTTAAGAAACATCTCCTTTGGATTAACGCGACGTTGTGCCTCTTTTAATGCAGCAGCCTCCGCCAAAGCTTGTTTTTTACGCTCTTTTTCCAAAGCACGTTCTACTTCAGCTGCTTGCTTTGCCTCACGTTCTCGTAAAAGCATATCCCGGTCAACCAATTTGACAGCAAACTTTCCATCGTCCTTATCCTCTAATCGAACTCCCAAGTTAGGCAAGACATTATCACGCAGATCATCGCAAAGTTTAAGTATGTCGAATGCTTTTAAAGCTTTTGCCTGTTCTCGAACTAAGTTACGGAATTCAGCCACTGATTGCACGTATGGCATTACTACGCCCTCGTGATCATCAGGAGCTGAAATATTAGATACTCCGCTCTTCAATGGAAATCCAATACCGCCCCGTGGACCAGCAATAGCTCCAAATATATGCAACAAGTCCGTTACATAAGTGGCTATCTTGCGAAGTAATAGGCTGTTAGGCTTCAATTTATTGTCCCGTATGTAAATGTTCGTCGTTGATACTAATTCCCGGACACAGTCTAGGGCACTGCGCGTATCAATGTTATCTGTAAAAAAAAAAAAGATTGGTGATTTATGTAAAAATGGAAACATTTAATCATACCACAAAGTGCCGCATGCACTTGTTCCTGCACTTCTCCAAATTTCGTTTGTAAAGCCGCCTCTAAAGCAGTCCATTCACTAAACTGCAACATTGGTTCATCAGATAGCACATTGCGCGTTATATCTTTGACATTAAGAAAAAATTCCTAAACAATGCGATATTAGTATGTTTATTTTTATTATTTTGGTGATGCAAACTTACATTAAGGAACTTTTCGTACTGCGTGGCCATTTCCATTGTGTTTTCGGAGTAGTCCAGAGTATCTTTCCAGGAGTGCAAAAGGAATGCTAACCGTAATTGCGTGGCTGAATGATTTTTCAATGCTTCTTGTATCGTAATAAAATTTTTAAGTGATTTTGACATCTTGCAGCCAGCAATAGTCAAGTGACCGGTGTGCAGGAAATATTTTACCCATTCCGACTCGCCAAAGGCAGCCTCTGATTGGGCCAGTTCATTGTCATGATGTGGGAACTTTAAGTCCACTCCACCAGTATGTATGTCAAAAATGGATCCAAATATATCTGAAGCCATCGCCGAACACTCAATGTGCCAACCAGGACGACCGAGTCCCCACGGGCTGTCCCACCACGGCTCTCCAGCCTTACTTGTTTTCCACAGAGCAAAGTCGTTAGGGGAGCGCTTTTCTGAGAGACGATCCTCAGTAACAGACAAATCCCCCTCGCCTTCTTGTAGAGATGCTGTGTCACCATACGCTTCAGGAACAAGCTTTGCGTAATGATGTTTCTCGCGTTTGTCAAAGCCATTAACATCAAAATAGACGGAACCGTTGGCTTCGTATGCAAGTCCATTGTCAATAATACGCTGTATAAAAGCAACAATCTGAGGCACATATTCTGAAACTCGCGTTAATACATCAGGTGGTAAAATCTAAATTAATTAAAGAAAAAAGTTAATGTTCAAATCGTAAAATTTTAAAGGGACTTTTTTTAAAAATATATATATATATATATATATATATATATATATATATATATAGAAGCATATAGTATATATATATTTATATCCATAACATTATCATATCATTATGCATTTAAATATAATTTTTATTTTTAAATGACTTACATTAAGTGAATTCATATCTTTGTGAAACTGATCCTCCCAAAATCTCGGCAATGCTTCAAAAACGGAATTATCATTTACAAGGGCACCCTTTTTTCCATCCAGCCAGTCAGCAATCGGATCTTTTGCTTCAGTTAGATAATGACTTCTCATTTTCGCAATGTGTTCTTCGTTGCCATTGCGAACAGCTTGGGATAGTGATTCCACTGCATCATTCATGCGTTGTAGCATTTTTTCCAGCATGACCTTTTTATCGGCATCCGTATTTTTATCACACTTGACTTGTAACAGATTGACAACTTCTTTTTGCTCGTTCAACAATTGCTCGAGAGGAAGCTGTACGGCCGAACTTGCATATTGCTCATAAAGATGGTACTGACGGGCTCTCTTTATTATTTTATCGTCAATGTCAGTGATGTTCATAACGTAGTGAATATTAAAGCCAAAGTAATTTTCCAAAATACGTCGCAGTATATCAAATGAGATGTAAGATCTGCAAAGAATACCACATGAAGATTAGATAGTAAAGAAACCGGGCCTGCTGATGTGGCTATCACCTAGCATGTCCCATGTGCGAAGCATCGTAAACAGTCGGGCCGCAGCTATACCATTTAACATTGTTACCGTCCAACGGCACAAATTCCTCTTTTTGACGAGTTAGACTATTGTACAGTCGTAAATGAGGTCGTGTTGAGGATTTTGGTGCTTGCCACACCGGTTGCACGCGCTTCGACATGTTGCGAGTTCTTTCTGCAGCGCTATTTTTCAAGTCGATGACTATTTAATGGAGCTTTTCAGATATCAGCTGTTTTACTGGTTTGCCTTTATCAGAGGTGATGGAAAAATATCGACACATTTATGTGTCGATTAGTTTTACAGCTGGTATTCATTTTGTTCTGACCACTCCTGTTAAAAAAATATTGCCAGCACTGTTAAAATATTTCGGATACATTTCTGCATAGAACAATATAAATGAAATTAAAAGTATTAAAACAAATAAAATGCCAAATCCGCTCATGTATGTGTATTTGCATTGTTGAAATAACTATCTAATATCAGATTTAACATTTTTATCTCTAATAAATACTAAGTAAATGTTAGAGTTAATATTCCTATTTCCTTGTTTGTAGCTGTGATTTGCAGGCAATCATGTATACTGGAAAAAGACCCTTGGGAAAATTTTGTTGTCGCACTTTTCTAACAATTCGAAAGCCAGCTTCTTTTAAAAGACGCTCATATATTTCTAGAGGACGAGTAATTGATGAATCTTCATCGTCTTTTACCACTGTCTTTGTGGTACTGACGTTCTCTTTCATACAAAAGTAAGCACCTGGCTGCAAACTTAGCAGCATCCGACGAAAAAAAGCGACAAGGTCCGGATCCGTTAGGTGACCCAATACCCATTGACTCCAGATAAGATCATATTTATGAGTCGGTGAAAACTCCTGAAGTCCAATATTATATATTTCACCCAAGCTATTTCGACATACTGACTCCGATGTGCAAAGCTCGCGTGCCTTCTCAGCAAATGCGGCATCCTGTTCAACCAGATCAACTGTTTCGAAAAGCGGGATTAAAAGATTACGTGAAACTCGTCCTATTCCAGCACCGCAGTCTAGTGCTAACTTTTTCCCCGGTACTTTAAGTTCGCGTAGAAATACTTTTGAGCCTTGTATATCAATTGCGCTGATGTAACCAAGACCACCCAGCATGCCGTTTACTGTGGCTGGAACTTCGGACCAATATTTTTGTGCTTTGTTATAGAATTCAGGTACAACCTTTTCATTTTTAGGAGGACTCTTGGATTCTTCTGCAGGCGATTCCTTGTCCATCGCATACTTAGTGTTGTTTGTTTCAGCTTTAGATAAATTCGCAGTCTCCTCCTCAACAGTCAAAAGTTCTGAATCTAACTTACAAGACATTTTTGGTATTTATTCTAGTCCTAAAATTTGATGTGTTCTTTTAAGAAGTTAAATTATCTTCATCGTCACTTAATGCATACTTAGATTATTTTATTATAAATAAACGTGCGCAGGGATGCTCAAAAGTATTCTCAAAAAAACTAGTTCTTTGGCGAACCAACTTATCTTTTTTAAACAAATGCTTCTATTAACAAATATATAGCAAATCCATAAGTTTTAAAGCACAATTTAAAATGATATAGAAGATATATGTATACATTATTTACAATAGATAACAATATGTTCTGACAATTTCGAATATATGTACATACATATCCATATTAAACTAAGCGCAGGAATGAAATCTAATAATCAGCTCAGATTTGATCAGTATGTTGGTTTGGTTTTAGCAGAGTGTATTACCTAGTTTTTGTATTTCTCTGAAGACAACTAAATTGCAACCAATTTTACCTTGATCTATACCGATATTTGTGCTATTTATATCGATATCAACGTGAACTCTCTACTAGTTCACATTAATAAATAATATCGATATAATTGTATATGCTATCGATACGATATCGAGATGCAAAATAAATAATAACATCACATATAATATATTTATTTTCTTTACTACAAATATGACGCTTGACGTTGACGCTCAAAGGAAAGATGACAAGCTATTACTTTCAACAATACACCAGGAATATAAAATTCTGGCGGAATAGTAAGACTTCAAGACTTCACTGGCAAACAATAACAACTGATTTACGTATTTTTACAGTAAAATGATTGAATCAGAAAAGGTTTCTGGCATATATGTTATTCCCAGCTATGCGAATTCGTTGCGTTAGTATATGTTTTAAAGCTGGAAATGATAATAATACTCAGTTCAAATTCTTTTATTTGTAGAATGGTTTGGAGTTTTTTTTGGTCGACAAGGTTTTTATGAAAACAGTGTATTCCGCTTTTCAATATTGTTGCCAGACTGTTTCCCTGATGATAAAACTGTTCCAGTAAGTGGCTTAATACATATATACATATATATATTTTATGATGGAACTTGTGTTTCTATATAAGGCCATTGTTTTTCAACAAAACGTTGTTCATCCACTCGTATGTCCTTACACAAATAGTCTGGATATCAGTCATGCATTCCCGGAATGGAGATGCGGCGAAGATCACCTGTGGCAGGTATTAAAGTATATACAAGCAATATTTGCGGACCCAATGGAAAGCATTCGAAGTGTATCTAACATCCAGGAACTCAGCAACATGGAAGTTAGCAAGATGTTAAGCACTAATCGAGAAGCATTTGCAGCACTTGTTCAAGAGAGTATTAAAGAGAGCAAATCGCGAATTTATGATACTCCACCAACAGAAGACCCACACTACATTGTATTCGATAAGTTTCAAGAAGAACTACATGGACCAGTTCTAGAGCAAATACGCAAAAGTAGGAACATAACGACGCATACTGAAAGTGACGGCGGTGGTGGTGCCACTGGATTATCGTGGGTTAAAGTTAAAGAAGGCGAATTCAAACCCCTGAGCATTGAATAATCAAATCAATATGTGTGCGTAAATTATATAACATGTATCTTATAACAACATTAAATTCATTGAATTTAACAATTTCTAATCGTTAAGAAACTTTTGACAGGATTTTATCCATCCATGTTCCAGCTTGAGTTCAGCGCCACCCCAATGAAAATGTGTTGGCGGTTGGTCATCATTGCCAAATATGAAGTTTTGGCTGAGCTCAATTGCCAATTTAGAACGCACAAGTCCAATACCACCCACTTGTGACCAAGCTGGATGATACACACGTCCAGTACTCGGGTGCATATACAATTTATGTGGCTGAAAGGGCACTGATAAATCTGGGCCACCATGAGCATAGGTTAAAACATCATCGGGTCGACCGGCGTCCTTCTTCAGCTGTTCAGTAAAAACAATTGGTGTGTCATCACAACGTACGTAATTCCGTTCACGGCCGCAAGGCGACAAGTAGGGGAACATTGGGAACCGTTGTGTCTCATTTACACGCAAACGGCTGAAGAAGAATTTTAAAAACTTCTTCTCTTTGAAACAGGATGTGAAGTTTTTCATTTTGGCATCGTCTAAAAAGAGCTGCAAGTGGAAATAAATATGAAAGCATGCGACAAAATAGAGAAAGACTCTGAGATATGATCATGTTTACACAGACAAACAGCACTTGTATATGTATGTGAATGTCCGTTGTACATACACACCATGCCTTCGTGATCGATGTAATAGAAGTATTCACGTATCCTTGGTTCAGGCGACTGTCCTTGAATGTAGAGTGTGACGGTACGCCGTGGAGTCCAAATAAAGTTCCATTTCTTTAACACAAGGTTCTTCGCCTGGAGCACAGCCATGTGAGCAATACCTTCACCAAGGGATACAATTTAATCAGCTGATATTTTATTCTACTACATATGTTTATGTAAGATCAACATGTATATGTATGTATATTTAACTCGGAATTTTATAATTTACATTATATATATTATATTCGATTATGTATCTATTTATATAGCTATAAATTTGAGTCCAAATTACTTTTTATTTTTTTCGCTCTTACTACCCGACTTTTGCATACGGCCCACTTGCATGTTCTTTAACTTTTCGTTTAGTTTCTTTTTAGCGTTTTTGAGCTCCTCTTCCTGACGTATTGTCTTCAATGGCTTGGGATGGAGAAACTGGTTTCGGGCCTCCCGCTTTTTCTCCTCACCACAGCCATGTACCTCGGGCAGACCATGCTTAAAACAGAAACGTTTGCTACAGTGTTCGCAGTCTTGGCCCATTAGGCTTGTTTTGGTCTTGCAGCGTGGGTAATCGCACAAATTATCCACTGTTTTAACGGCAGTGAGAACTTCATCCAGCTTTAGATCGACTATTTTACTGGGTATACGTTCCAGGAGCTCCAATGTGTTGTTCGTGCCATAGTCGGCTGGTTTACCAGCTTTGGGCGGTGGAAAGAGCGGCGTACTATCTATATTGGCTGGGGTTGACGAATTGTTACCGGTGGCATTTTTTTCTTTCGCTTTGTCTGTGTTATACTCCACTTAATAAAATAATTGTAATCAATTTTTAATGTATTACCTGCCATTCTAAACCATAAGGTTGAGACCTTTGTTGATTGCAAACTCACGCTTCACAACACTGGTAATTACACTGCTTACTAAAAACAATGTATTTTTTTTAGACATTTTTTAGGATATTTGTTTAGCTCAAATATAAATAACAGTGTGCTGTTAATTCCAACTGGTAAATATTCTTGCCTATTATTATTTATTAGTACAAAAAAATTGAGGAATTGAGTAAAAATAATAATATTCACATGTATTTGTGTTTATTGCATTTAAAAATTTACTATAAATGCTAAGCTGAGCTATTTAATACAATATTATACTTCTAGAAAATGCTATTGTTAATGCACGCAAATTACTTGTTACTACTGCTGTAGACTTTTAATCGATTTTCCTCGTATAGTTTCGTAGGTGGAACGCCTTCTTTTATAGGTTTGATGGAGTAGAAGTTACAGCTGCATTAATAGCTGTCGCCACATAATCAATGTTTCCCGTATTAAGACCACACATATTTATTCTGCCGGTTTTCAGCAAATAAATGTGGTAATCTTTCAATAGCACAGCGACTTGTTTTTCATTAAGGCCTGTATACGAAAACATTCCAATCTGGTTGACAATATGATCCCAATTTCCAGGAGTTCCCAACGAAACAAGTTTATCACGCAGAAGCTTACGCATTTGACGAATGCGGCTCGACATACTTTTGATGGATTCCATCCATTGCTGACGTAGATCAGGCGTATTCAATGTTTTCGATACAATGCGAGCTCCATACGCTGGTGGATTTGAGTACATTCCTCGGATGATGAGCGTTATCTGCGAATGGATACCATCTCTGGTAGCACCACTCTTCTGGACTATCGTCAAGTTACCAGCTCTTTCGCAATACAATCCGAAATTTTTAGCAAACGATTGGCAGACAAAAAGTTCAAAGCCACGGTCTACAAAATACCGTATCGCCCAGGCATCCAAATCAGGATCACCGCTAGCGAAGCCCTGGTATGCCGAATCAAATAATGGAAACAGTTTTTTACGCTCAATCAGTTCGGCAATTTGTTTCCACTGGTCCTGGGTTGGATCCATGCCCGTGGGATTGTGTGCACAAGCATGCAAAATAATGATTGCATCTGGCGGTGCCTGTTCTAAGTCAGCTAGCATGCCCTCAAAATCCAATTGCCGCTTATTTTGGTCCCAATAACGATATGAATGCAGATCGGTAAAGCCGGTATCAGCAAAAATTTTGTGATGATTTTCCCATGTCGGATTAGAATAGTAGACAGTGTTGCGTTTGAGTTGTCGATGTAAAAATTCAGCTGCTACACGAAGTGCTCCTGTGCCTGATAGGGTTTGTATACCAAAAGCCTGAAAAATATTAAAGAAATTAATAAGAAAACAATTAAGAATGCTTCAGTTCAGTTTCTGACTAACAATAAACAATCGAAGATCTACAACCTATATTCGGTATCAAGTTGCTATCTTATACATTCTAGCTTTTTCCTACACTTATGTAAAAAACTTACACGCGTTTCTTTCAACGCGATTGAATCCGCACCCAAGACCAATTCAGTTGCCGCTCGTGTAAACGTATCCAGACCTTAAAATATAAATATATTCATAAAATGAGATACAGTTTGTTGTCTTTATAAGCTGGCTCTTTACCCGTCACTGGTAAATATTCATGATTAATTGACACATCACTCGCTATTCCAGCTTCTGTTTCACGGACAACAGGGAGTACCCATGGCTGGCCGTCATCTGTTCTATAAGCTGCAAATTAAGAACATTAGGAGGTGAATAAGAAGTGATAGCTGAAGCTATGCCTAGAAGTAGGTATCTTACAATAAATAAACCAAGCTTTACGATATTCATGGTAAAATTTAATAAATTCAAATTTTTGTTTTTGCAATTTAATAAGTAAAGCAGCTTTAATTGTTATAGATAACCCACATATAACACCATTGCAACAATGCGAATTTTTCCCCTTTTAAATTACAAAAAAAAAAAAAAAAAAAAAAAAAAAAAAAGAAAGAATATGCATATCCGTGCGTTTATTGAAAACAAATCAGTTGATAACTGATAAGATAAGTGGTAAGTGATTAATTATTACTCAAAGTTCTTATTAAGAACTAAGTTCATAATCTCTTAGTCGAGTATATAGAGCAATTCGTGTAGATCAACATATATAGATTATGCAACTATATAAGTATGCATATATAAGCCAACTTTGGTGGATTTTTATAGATGATTGCTGTGTATAAATACAATTATGAATATGTATGTACATACATGTAAGAGTATAACAGAAATGGGTTGTTCTTATGATAGGTATTTGAAAACTTCTGTATTCAGCCAACATTAGTGCATAATATCTATAGGAATTCATAATTGTTATGTATGTATGTATGTATATATATTATTTACCGGCTGTTTTGAAGAGCAGCGCAGTTTAAGATTTGACATCCAAATGCCCTCTATGTTCAGTCGCAGCTTACTTAGTTTGTAAGCTCTCATGACTACATATACTCAAGCTTACGTTTTATTTGAAAAATACATATTAATATTACATACATATTAATATTAAGTTACAAAACAGACAAAATAGATGTGTTGGCAAAAAGAGCAGCACTTAATTGATGATTTAAAAAAAAACAAACAAGCGAATATGTACATTCATAATAATGCAGAAAAAAACAATAAACAAGGTCAAATAAATCATTATCATTTACAAAAATTATATAAATGTGAAGTGATATGTGTATGATATCTTCTTGTTTAATTTGCACTGTACATACCACCCACTGATAGATTGACTTTTTTGGGGCAAGTGTCATCCTTAAATGCTTGGGTTAAGGCAAAGACCTCAATTGCAGGTCCTTTAGGCACATTGGCAAAAATTGACGCAGACATCGTAAGTTGCAATTCGAAGCGGAACGATTTTAATAAATAAGCCTTTACCTCGGCAAGATTGAACTGCGAATCAAGTGGTTGTATCGATATA